>JAHPZR010005813.1:22500-42500 GCA_019787425.1 Platygyra sinensis | reverse complement strand
TTCGTGAATGAACTAGCGGTAATCGTCGATCTTTTCCCTTTTTACACTTCCATGGACGATTAATAATCAACGGAAGTTTACCTCTGCTCACTTTTAAATAGCAAGGAAGGTCACTGTAAGTAGATTCAATTGAGTATTTTGTAGCTCTGAGAGTTTGTGTGGTTGGTTGTAGCTCGGCGTTGTAATGGCGCGTAATTCTGTGTTTTTCACCGCACAATTTTAAGCTAAAAGAAGTCAAATGCAGTCGAGTTTAGCCTCTCTGATAGTTGCTGTATTTAAGACAAATTCTGTAGAATATACTTAACGAATTTCCTCGCTTTCTGCTACTCAATTTACGGTAAAAAGGTCTGATTTCGAGTGATTCACAACGACTGATAGAAATTGTGCTTGTAGTGCAACTTCAGTCAAACTTTGCGCGAAATTTCGCTATCGGGAAAACACTTTTGGAGAACTTAACTGGTGAATTAGATGCAACTAACATAAAGCAATTCAAAATAAATCTGTTGATACATCTTTGTTTGGGTAGTGTCGGAGTTTACTCGCTCTTTCGTTTGTTAGATTTTTTACGATGGTTTGTAGACGGCACGTAAACCAATTCAATAACAAAGTTGTGTAAACCTATTTGTAAGCCAAATTATCGCAGGAAAAAAATAAATAAGTTATTTGCCGGCTTAGGGTCGGTCCGTATAGTGAAAAACTGTGACCTCGGGCTTGAAAATGCTGCCCTCGGCCTGCGGCCTCGGGCAGCATTTTCAAGACCTCGGTCACAGTTTTTCACTATACGGACCTCCCAGCCGGCAAATAACATATGTATATATTGGACGGGACTGCCTTTGACCTTGAAATTAGGTTGTAAATATGGTCACAACCCTGTAAAAACTCTGTAAATCTCCCAAATGGACCATGTAAAAACCATGTAAATCGCAGAGGGTGGCCTAATTTGACCCTGTAAAAGCTCTGTAAATCGAAAACGTGGACCTGATTTCACCCTGTAAAAACCCTGTAAATCAATAAAGGATGGCTGGTTTTACTCTGTAAAATCCCTGTAAATGAAAAAAAGGGAGCCTGAATTGACTCTGTAAAAACCATGTAAATCAAAAAAGGGGGCCTGGCTTGACTCTGTAAAAACACTGTAAATCCAAAAAGGGGGCCTGGTTTGACTCTGTAAAAACCCTGTAAATCCAAAATGGGGGCCTGGCTTGACTCTGTAAAAACCCTGTAAATCAATAAAGGGGGCCTGGTTTGACTCTGTAAAACCCCTGTAAATCAATAAAGGAAGCCTGAATTGACTCTGTAAAAACACTGTAAATCGGAAAAGGGGGCCTGGCTTGACTCTGTAAAAACCCTGTAAATCAATAAAGGGCGCTTGGGTTTACTCCGTAAAATCCCTGTAAATGAAAAAAGGGGGCCTGGCTTGACTCTCTAAAAACCCTGTAAATCGAAAAAGGGGGCCTGGCTTGACTCTGCAAAATCCCTGTAAATCCAAAAAGGGGGCCTGGCTTGACTCTGTAAAAACCCTGTAAATCAATAAATGGGGCCTGGGTTTGCTCTGTAAAAACCTTGTAAATCCAAAAAGGGGGCTTAGCTTAACACTGTAAAGACCCTGTAAATTGAAAAACGGGAACTGGCTCGATCGATTTATTAAACACCCTGTAAATCGAAAAAGCGGGCCTGACTTGACCCTGAAAATCCTGTGAATCAAAGAAAGGGGCCTGGCTCATCACTGTTAAAACACTGTAAATCTAAAAGGGGGCCTGGTTAAATCTAAAAAGAGAGTGGAATTTGACCCCATAAATCACAAGAGGCATTTGACAGCAGTAATTGATCAAGCATTATTTTCATGCCTTTGCTTTCAATTGCAAGGTTTTGTTTAAATTCTGTCTGTATAAAATTTTTTATCACCATTTACAACAATAATCAATAGAACATCAAAAACAATGCTGCAATTATAAATACAATTCATTTGCTAAAATTGATTTATGCTTTGCTTTTAATTACAAGGTTTTATTTAAAATGTCTGTATATGAATTTTTTCATCACCATGAATGACAGCAATCAATACAAGATCAAAAACAATGCTACAATTATATATACAATTTGTTTGCTAAAACAATACTCATTTTCCCCATCAGATGACTCTTTAGCTACAGTGATTAAATTGTCATGGGTTATTTAAATCATTCTCATTCTTTCTCTGCACAATATTTTCTTCATTAGGGGTTAAAGGGTTACTTTAATAGTCTTCTCAAGGTTCTTGGTAGACTTCTCAGCTGAATCCTGCCAAATAGAGTTAAAAAATAATAAATTGTGATGAACAGTCAAACCTGTTTTAAGCAGACACCATATTGCGTGGACAATATACATACAGTAAAACCTGAAATACATAATATTGCTGTTTAAAAAAAAAACCTTATTAAGCTGACGCCTCTATGAATTAGATGCAGAAGCCACTGTTAAATGTGGCTTAACTGAACTACACTTATAAGTGATAGCAGACGGTTGCAACACTACACTGATGCATTGGTAAACTAAGGTAATTTTATTTCTTTCAACAATATGAATATCAATATACATGAACAATATAGTGCGATACTGTAAGCCCTGATCAAACGACGCGTGATAGTCGATGATAGTTGATTCTCCCCTAACTATCATCAACTATCACCAACTATCATGCACATGGTCAAACGGCCAAAGAAAATCGTGATAGTTGACGATAGTTCACCGGCAGTCGCGCAAGCAAAGCCATGAGATCAGCGAGTTCCAAGCTCTTTCCACATAAAAATGTGAATACTAAATGGCGTCCCGTAAACAAACTTGTAAAAGTATGAATTTTTCATGACGGAAGAGGGCAGCAGCATGTTTTCTGACCGCTATCGGGCCAGTGATTACCAAAACAGTTGACCGAAAAACATGAACTATCATACGCATGGTCAAACGAGAAAAACTATCATCGACTATCATGAAGAATTTGAACAAGCTCAAACTGAATGATAGTCGATGATAGTCAATGATAGTGCATGATAGTTGGTGGTCAAATGGAAGTGCACGCTCAACTATCATCGAATATCATGGGCCGTTTGACCAGACCTTAATACACTAAAAAAATGTTCCATCTTCAAAGTTTGCTAACCGCCGCCTAAAATATTGCTTAGTTCAAGTTCTCTATCGTGATAGGAAAACAAATGAAAAAGCAAACTATCCCATCGGGCCAACATCAATATGAGCTTCTATGATTCAAGACGGCAAACAAAACGTATTAGAGTACACTGTACGTGTACATGTATCAACATCATTTTATTTCATACCAAGAGAAGATGAACATGTGTTGTTGGAGCACTTCATGTACTTCACTTGATAGTGGTAAAGATTGCCACCAACAAATTTATACCTTTGAAAAACCAACAGCATGACAAAAGAAGTAATTGACTAAAACAAGTTTTAATTTGCATGGCCATTAAGTTACTCACAATACATGTGAATGTCCATAACTGGACACTGAGCTTGTACAGGTACATGTACATGTAGGTGTACAATTACTGAGTTAGCATACACAAATCCTTCATGGGTGAGTTTTTATTGTTTACATTAGAGCATTCTCTACATGTATTTCAGGTTTTACTGTATGACTTTACTGCAGGCTACAAACAAGCTGTAAAAGACCACAATTTTTCAAATAAGAAATAGACATACATGTACTCTTTCCTTGTGGGTAGTGGACTGTTCTGCCTGCTTCCTCTTGGAACTCAGATTTGGTTCCTACATGTAAACAGGGAGCACTTGTTAGCATGCCATGCTAATAATTATTATAGAACAATAATAGTGATAAAATGAACACCCACTGAATAAAGGCTGTCATATATAGAAGCGGTTACATAGTAAAAAGCAGGGCATGTATTTTTCAGCGACTGATGTGCAACAATAAGAACAGCTACAGAAATGTACATGTAATTGGATGTAAGGCAATGTAATGACCAGTGTAGTGAGGAAAAATAATCAAGCTGCATGCAGCCATGTATTTGAGTATACTTCTTCCCATAAGTTATTCTACATAACAACAACATGAAATGACAAGATTTAAGGGTTTGACAACAACAGAAGCACACAACAGTTAATTTCTTATTCTCTACAACTATTAATTTAATTAATTCACAAGCAGGAATCCAAGAGCAATAATTCAATCCAGGAAAATTACAAGAGTCAAACTAGGTTGACAGCATTTCAACCTGAATTTCATTTGTAACTATAACAGCTACAAGCCCAAAATATTGAGTTTGAGTGATAACTTATGAAATATTTTAATGATATTGACTTGACTAACTTGCAAACTTTGATATTTAAAAAATAGAGAGCATGTACCCTGTTTCTATCTAGTTATAGAAACACGAGTGGAAGTTTGGGAGAACAAGAAACGCTGTGGGAACACGATCTGCAGACGAGTGTTTCCATAGCTTTTTTGAGTTCTCCCAATGCAAACTTTCATGAGTGTTTCTATAACTCGATAGAAACACAGAGTACATGTTTTCTGTTTCTTTTAGAAAACACTGCGAAGGAAAAAAGGAAAGCAACTTGTTAACTTTGATTATCAAAATGTTAGTTCTCTTTACATCCTTATAGTCGAGAATTTGCTGGCACAGTGCGACATTTGTCTTGCTCTCATTAGGGAGCTTAAGCAACCACGACGACGACAGGGTGGACGACGACCGGAAGTAACGTGATAATCAGTGCGCAAGCGCGACCTAAGAATCTCGTTGTCGTCCTCTCGTCGACGACGTCAATCTCGTTCCCAGAGCCTCGTTCCCCTTGACCAGCGGTCGGAAAACGAGAGCTCTGGGAGCAACCATTTTGAAATAACAATGGAAATAACCGAATTCTGCCCATCTGGTCTCACACAGTCTGCATCTACGTCGCATGCCTGGAATGGTTGCTCCCAGAGCTCTCGATTCCTGCCGCAGGGCAGAAGGATCGTGGGCTCTGGGGACGAGAATGCGACGACGTCAAAAGGAGTGGTTTCACGTCGTCGTGAACTTAGCTGAACTTGAAGAGTTATAACTGCCTGAAAGGAACGAATTTTCTATCGTTCGGCATAGGATTCAACTGGTTGGAGTTTTTATTCTTTTATGTGGTTGTTTTGAAATCCTCTGTTCGATTTGTTGACTACAAAATTGACTTAAACACGTTTCGTCCCTCACACAGAAGTGACAGCTATCACAAGTAAGGCAGAAAAACCACCGTGCAAGCGGGCCCAAGAAGCTGAACTTTATTTAAGTATTAATGAAAGCTTAAAGCTTACTGTTTATCATTTTTCTTAAAAAAATAACATATTGCCATGTCATATACCTTTGTAGACCGTTTTATTACACTGAATCGTGATTCTATTTTTATGAAACTGCTGGAGAAACCATTTTAAAATCTTGCACTTAGTACTGGATTCAGTTCGCTAGAAGGCTTTCTCAAGAGCAGCGAAAGATTTTAGCATGCTGCAATGGTGTGTTTACTCTTATGTTCTGTGAATCTATTTCCAAAATATTTAATTTTAGCCGTACAGCTGAAAAAATGAACCATGCGGAGCGACAACTCTGCCGTTTCTCACGCGTCGATTGCCGATCGCTCGAATTTCACGTTTGATTGTAAACAAATGCAGGCGCGTTGAAAAAATGGAAAGTACATCAACCTGAAACGAAAAAAAATATCAGGCAAACAAGTTGAAAAATAGGTTTGAGTTATGTGGGTGAAAGCTCCAAAAATTTCCAATGAAAAACAGTGTTCGTAAAATTTATTATTTTTGTAATGTTTACGGTGACTTAATTCAATAGATTTATTTCGTGACTCCGCCGTCGCAGTCTGAAAGTTTATCAAATATCGAGTAACTTGCTGTCGATCTCAAGCGAGCTGTAAATTTCCCCACAGACTTTGACAGTTTAATACAACCAAATGTATGGCCAGATCAAAAGTGGAATAGTTGATTTGTAGCACTACGCCGGCCTCGCTACTTTGGGCCGACACGAAAATAAGCATGATATGGTATGTGCTTAGATGGTGCAACTACGGTTCTAATTTAACAGCATGCAGAAGCCAAGATGACCTCAGTATTCTAGTCGATCAAAATATTTGTATAAACCATGCTGAATAGGGAACCAGCTTAGCAAATTTTTCAACCATGTATTTTGTAATTCGGCGAGACTCTTCAGTACTCGGCGTTTTCAAATTCTGGGTTAGCTCGTTTTTAAGGAAACGAAAAGCCTGGATTTTGTTTTCTGAATAACCAACTCCTTATCGCCAATAAAATGCTGACCATGACTGAGATGAATAAGCGATGTCCACGCTAGATACGGAGCGATTCTGAACGAAGTTCTTTAGTCGTCGTCCTTGAGCATCCTCGCTGCTTAAGTTTCATTTGCCGACGAAAACGACGTTCTCATCCCAGTCCCTCCGCGCATACTTAACGTCGTCGTCGTCTCTTTCGTCGTGGTTGCTAAGCTCCCTATTATGTTGTTCCTTGACAAATTTTTAGTGCACCTGATCCTTCCCACTTAAACAAATAAGTTATTAAGTGACAAATTATGAACTCAAATTAATAAAGAGGAAAAACATACAAACCAAAACAAAACAAAGATCTTCCTTTGCCCTAACAAGGATTGTTAAACATGACATGCACTAGACTGGACATCCCTTAGCTTGTCAGACTTTGTACATACATTTTGTGCAATAACTAATCATGTACCAGTGATTAACATGCTTTGTTTGTAAAAAAAAATCTAATTCCATCTATGCCAAATTAAAAAAAATATAATGAACTGTGGCAGAAACAGACTTGCTTCATTTTCAGCTACATGTAGTTAACACTTTTTTTTTACTTAAACCAGATTGACTCCAAAGTTTTGGCATCTAAAGGAATACATGTAGGGCTTCGGGACCTAGAAAATGAACTTTTATCTTTTATTGGATTAGGCTGAGTATGATACATGTCTGATGAACTATGCAGATCAAGGAGGAAGTTATTGGCCAATGTGTATAACACACTCCAAGATATGTATATCGTATGAAAGCCTAATTCAATAATATGTTGTTTATTATTCATTCCAAATATTTTCCGAGTGAAAATGAGAAACTTACTTCTTCTTCACTCCTTAATTAATTAATTACATTGCTCATGTAAGCTTCAGTTCTTATGCATTATGGTGCAAAACATGGTTGGGTTCACAAAGTTCCTTGTCCTTCACAAAGTCAAAGCTCAGCACTTCTTTTACATGTAGGTATCCATTCCAACCAAATTTCAGCACACAATCTTCCTTTCAAACTTGTGGGTTCAAATTTACTGTAAAACTTTGGCCAATTCCCCTTCAATTTTTGGTTGTTTCACATATTTTCCCCTAGAAGATAACATCTCAAAAAGTAACCGTCTCTTTGTTGCCTTTCTAGTGTTTTAAAAATGACATTTTTATGCCGATGATTTGTCAAGATTGTTGTTGGGTTTAAAATTTAATTCACTCGTGAGCAGCCATTTTGGCACCCTCTGAAGTCATTGTGGCATGACAATACAATGTATGTTATGGGATGATAGAATAAAAATTAAACTGGACAACTGACATTGTGCTAACCGGCTAGCTAGAATTATGCAGAGGCTCTAAGTCAGTCCAAACCTGAGAAATAGTTTGAATGAATAATTGTCCTTGTAATACAGTAGATGCAGTACTTTCATCCTACTGGTCTTTTAAATGCTGCATTTAACAAGTGGTCAAATTGCTTTAGGTAAGGAAACATGGCAAGTCAATTTTGGCTGAAACCCTATCACTTAAATAATGTACTCTGTAATTTAAATACCTGCACCTTGTTTTGAGTAGATACAAAATGTAGCTCTTTCACTTTATGGCTAATTATGGAGTTGAATCTATTCCATGCATGATTAGCTACTTGCGCACTCAGATTTGCCTTGCACAACTTTACCAGTTGCTCCTTAGACAATTCTTGTTGACCTTCCTTAATGGGTGGTTTGATGTATTTTACTACATGCAGGTAATTGAAATTGATCAGTCAGCAAACAAACAAGACCAAATGATGTTTGGGAAAACTATATGATTATTAAATAATGACCTTATACATGTATGTTGTAGTTCAAATTCAAATTCAGGTTAAGATGATTCTAACCTAGTTTGTCTCTCAATTTCCTTTGCCTTCTAGTCCTAATTATTCATGATTCATGAATAATTAGGGTTAGGAGACAGAGGAATTTCATTTTGACCTACCACATAATTATACATTTTATAATATTTAACAATTATTCACCGAAGTGGAGGTAAATATCCACCAATTTCACCGACACTGAGGTGAATAATAATTGTTTTAGTATGCACCACACAAGCTGAATAACTAGCGGCCAAAAGAGTAACTTTATTTGTGATAATGTACTGCCAAAAGCCATTTTGTTTTTCTTCGGCTGCTCAGAGGTGAATAGTACTTGCCTAATCATCTCCGAGCTAGCCAATCAGCGCACGCGAAAAGTACTATTCACTTGTGTGGTATATACTAACAGCTAATATACAGCTATAAGTTAATCACAGTGTACAAACAATCCCAAGATTGAGACAAAAAGTCTAGGTTAATAATTTATAGCTTGGATAACCTATTTTAGTAAATGCACATGTATGAACAACTGGAAAGGGTATATTACCTTCAAATTGTTTAATTTGTCTTTAAGGCGGAGAATGGTACAAAGAGGAATTTCTAGAGTATTAGCTCTGTGTGCTTCCGAGAAGCCTAAGATCGTCAATATCCTGAAACTGAAAGCAAAATTCACTCAGCTGAGAGTTTTACAGTGATCATGAAAACGAACAAACTAAAATCCTTTACTGATATTTGGTATACATGTAGCAAGGATATCAGTGATGTCATCTATTGTGATGAATATGCCAAGCAGAGAACTATTGGTTGGTGAAACAAAGAAATTTTTGTTTAACGTTTTGAACATTTAAATAACAAAGCCAATGTTTGTAAACAAATATCTTTGCTAAAAGCTTACATGTGTATACCTTGTGCTTGTCCACCAAGACTGGGATGAGTTCCCAAAAACCGTTCTCGTCAAGAACTCCTTAGCTGAACCTACCTCGGGCTGAGAAATGTTCAAAATGTACAAAATAAATTTCATTCAGCCTGCCCGATTGAGTAATAAATATTTAAAATAAGGAACATAACAAAGAGGCCATGCTTATGGTTTATGGACTCGAAATGGACCTTTATGCCTGTAGTAACCACGGAAAACACCACTTAACACCAGTATAAGAAGATAATTTTACCTTGTTAACTTCTAAGGACTTAGAATTTGTCGAAGAACTCATCGTTATTTGAGACGTGATCAAACCCAACGAACAACATGCAACGGTTCATGCAACGTACAAAATCCCGCCAACTGTCGGAAAGGTTACCAAGCTTTGAGCGACCGCATGTTGAGGACAGCGGCGCATCTTCAATTTACTACGTGAAGGAAAGAGCGAAGCAAAGTAAAATTAATTTGGTTCTGGCATATACTTCATGGTAGTTCACATATAGTCACCCAACATATAGTCAACCCCAGGGAGTTCAAGGACAAGGTAGAGTTAACTCCTTAAACGTTTTCACTTTCCTACAGTGAAATTTTTCCATACTTTGCCTCATCATGGAAATGATATTGCCCGACATTTTTAATTGGTAAAAAGTCAAGGTTGCTCAGACCATTTTTCCAATATTCTGTTATTAGTCATTATTCTAAATATATCAGATTAGCTCTGACAGATTTTAACAAAATAGGGTATTTTATAGGAATTGCATGTGGCAACAACTGAGCCAAATTTTGAAAAAATTCACGAAGAGGAACGCGAGAAAATAAGCATTTATTTAGTAAAGCTGACGTCACAAAAATCAGGGAAAACAGAAAGCAAGAGTAAATTAGAGCTCCTTTACCGGTTATTTATTGAGCTTTTTGGTCATATTTTCGTCCTAGGCTTAAATACATTTGAACGGCGAAATTTGAAACGTATACACTGGAAAAGGTGAAAAATTTACAGCATATGTAAATCGCGATTTACACTATGTAAACCTTAGTTTACATGTTTTGTAAATTTCATCTTACAAGATGGGTACTTGTAAAACTTAATATACTTGAAATTTACAGTTTCACCCATAGCATGGAAATTTACCGTAAAAATTATTTACAAGGTCCATTTTTGTAGCGATTAATTGAGGAACATGTAAATATAGTGTAAAATATATTACATATATTTACAGTATCTTCTTTGTAAAGAACCTGTAAATATTGCTTTCAAGATTGTGTAAATAACATGTAAAAATGCGTTTACAATCGCTGAAAAGCAGTACTCGCTTCACGCTGTAAAAACCCTGTAAAATTGAAAAAGGGGGCCCGGCTTGACAGTGTAAAAACCCTGTAAAATCGAAAAAAGGGGGCCTGGCTTGACAGTGTAAAAAAACCCTGTAAATCCGAAAAAGGGTGCCTGGCTTGACTCTGTAAAAACCCTGTAAATCGAAAAAAGGGGGCCTGGCTTGATTCTGTAAAAACCCTGTAAATGGAAAAAGAGGAGCCCGCCTCGTCGCTGTAAAAGCCTCTGTAAATCGTTTGACTTTTGAAAAACCTTTTTTACTTTGTGCTTGATTAACTATTAATGTGTGTGTATGTTTATCTATTTAGTAGCTGTTTTAAAATCAATTTCTGCTCGGTAAATATGACTGTAATTAGTACAACCCGCCTAGATTAGCTATGCTACAAGCGGGTTTTGTAGATATTTAAACTATAAACTAGACTATTAAAACCCTGTAAATCGAATATCCGTGCCCGGCTTGTCGCTGTTAAAACCCTCAGTGTTTACGATTTGAATGGTAATTGGCAAATGTACTGCACTAATTTGGCACCAAGGGAACGGAATGGATTGAACCGCATGAGCGCTTACCATTTGTATCGTAAACCAGGGGATAATAGACCTTTTTCGCTTGTACATTTTGTTTTCCCAATACAGATCACGTGATGATACTCAGGAGATTTGATCCTTTGTCTTGTTCATTAAAAAGAGTACATGCAGACATATTCATGCTTGCAGGTACCCTTTTTAATGAACAAAACAAAAGATCAAATCTCCTGAGTATCATCACATGATCTGTATTGGGAAAACAAAATGTACAAGCGAAAAAGGTCTATTGGAAGAAAAAGGTGGAAAGCCCAAAAGGGGGACTGGTTCAAAGTCATCCCCAGGTTCTCTCTCATTTTCGATGCCCTGAAGCTCGGTCAAAAATGGCTTTCTTCAGAGACTTCCCTATGAACTATGACTTCAGGCTGCAAGGACGAGCAGAATTAGCAGAAAGGTAAGCTAAATTAAATTTTATCGCTATAGTTAACAGGAAGGATTTACGTGTTCCCGCTGTTAAGCATTATTTATCGCTGTCAGGATGCGAGATGCTTTGAAGTTTGCTTGTTATGGTTTTGATCAATATAAGCTTAAGGCCAATATGAGGAATATATCTGCCTGTCATTAGATCAGATGTTGCCATGGTAACGGCCCTAATCCAAAAATCGACAACCAAAACAAAAGCCGTTTTCTTATCTAAATCTCTACATCCTTGATTTGTACCCGAGACGACGAAAAATTTGTCAACCTTTGCATATAAGAGTTCTCCCCCCGGGTTTTGAACATCAGGCGTTTAAGGCCGTTTCATGGTCGCTTGCACTGTGTCAAGTTAGTTATTCTTTGAATTCTGACCTAAGTACTCAATATCTTATCGCAGAAATGCTCTACATTGAATAAATTCTCGTACGAACGCTTTTGTAAACTGAAGCTACCTGTAATTATAGAAGTCTCTTTATAGCTCATTTACCGAAAGTGCCCGCCATACAGGTTTAACCATACTCGATTGCGAGAAAGAAAAAGAAGACAATGATCATGAAAGTCACAAAATTGACGAGCTGTATGAATTTTCGAATGACTCAACTCGTGATTAAATGTTTTTAAAGGTCAACAGTCGGGAGAACTGAGGAGGATTCGAACGATGCGTCCCGCTGTTTATTTATACGACTAGTAGTTTCCATGGGAAAGTGAAGTTTATGTCGAAGATGTTTTTATGTCATTTAGGAAGTATTGTAGAGGGATAGTGTACATGAGCTACTAGATTAGAGTATTTTGCCAAAGGCCAATGCTTAAAAACTCTTGTGTTTTATAAAAACGTACTGAAGGCGACACAATCAACTGTTTACTCATGCGAAAACCTTTCATCGAGTATTCACTGTTGAGCGCGACCGCATCAGGTCACGATTAATTTATGACAATAAGATATTTTGTATCTGTTTTCAATTGATGTTCACTGGAATGCTCCTCCGTTAAACTGACGAAACTGCTTGTTAGATGTTTTTAAAAATGCTCCTTGAAAACCGTTTTATTTACGTTAACTTACCGTTCGAACGACTATACTGTTTGTGACATTCTGAAAGCTCATCCGCAGTCACGCTGTTACTCCACGCTGATTGGGTAATGCTAAAGAATGCATCCAATCAGGGTGGAGCAAACAGCGTGACTCCTTGGCACACGAAATCTCGGCTGCGGATGCTGGTCGCTTCGAAAGCTGCATTTCTCGAAAATTATTTGGCGGTTAGCACTTGGATTTTAAATGGATCTTCGATTGAATGCCTCGAGAAGAAGCATCAACCTTTCAGTTTATCTTGTGTTCCATTTGGAAGCCAGGCGATTCAAATTTCTGGGTGAAAATCTGCTTGGCGCTTCAAATTTCTGGGTGAAAGTCTTCGAGCCTTCGATCCATTTTCCAAGTTGAGTGGCTCATAGCCACTTTGATTCTCTTAAGGTGGTATATACCTCAAAATATGGCGATGTTCAGGAAAAAATCCATTTTTTAGAAAATACAAGATTTAAAACCCTTGAACACTTGTTTTAAAACATATTGAAACAATCTTGCCGAATTTACCTATAGGTGAGTGTGAAGGAAAGTACACAGTGGTGCAAGTATTTTTACGTAGCAATGGCCATACCAACGGCTGTTTACAGCAAGAACTTGACCAAAAGTATGGATTAGTTTTAGCATATATTAACGATACTTTGTAATAAAACTGTAAAGAAATGCACAACTCGATTGGTATAATTAGTTGGGAAAATTTTTGCTTTATTTGCCATCATAGGCTCATTTTCTTTCCCTTCTTATAAAGAACATTTCCTACAATTGTGGAAACTTTTTACAAAATAGAACAACCATTACATCTCCTCCCCGGAGATCTAATATGCACCCCCTCCTCCAATGTTTGGCTTGTTAAATTCTCCATCATGTAAGAGACTTTAAGTGCAGTTTTCTCAAAAGTCTACTTTTGCACCAGCCGACTTCACTCTAACACTTCTACTTTGAAGAGTATTAAAGATAATTTCCCGAAATTTCGGTGACTTAAGGACCGATAGTTTCGTTATACAATAATCTAATCACGTGACGATAGATTATTTGTTGGCTGCGTTTAGTGAAAATAACGTTATTTCCAAATAAAGCCTGTAAAAAGCACTGAAAACAACAGCTAACTGTCAAAACTGTAGTTTATTGTATAGAACGACACAGAAACATACAAGATATGCTCGTTTGAAAATCAAATCTTGTTTTGTGAAAGAGCAGGAATTGTTACAGTATTGTTACAGTTATTGCAAAGGCTGTGGCTGGTTGCCATAGCAACCACTTTCAGGAAACCTTCTAAATGTATTTTTTATTCACGAGTACAGGAGGGAGGGGGTGTCTCCAGGCAAATCAGTGGTTTAGTCATAACTACCAGTATGACGTCACGTCATACATCGGTGATTTTCGATATGGCGGCCAAATTTTTTTGGTTCGTCAACTGAAAGAAATGTGGAAATTGCTAACTTTTTGATGATTCGATTACTTGTTCAATGTTACCCAGGATTCAAAATATATGAAAGACTTCTTTGCAGTAATTTTCGGTAGGATAAGTTATTCGAAAGCCTCATATTTTGAGTAGAAACATACTAACAAGTGCCTGAGACGTCGACAAAGTTTAATGGATTGACAACGTTTTTTTCGGAGCCCACGCAGAAAGGCGGAGATGTCCTGATCTCAGAAAAGGAGGTTTGAAACATGGTATATTAAGTTTGCTCTGTGCTGATAATTAAGCCTTCAGTACGTATGGTTCGTCTCAACAATCCCTTCAAAGTTGATGGAATGGCATTTGGAGAGCGACTTCAGAATACCCGACCACGATTGCGTGACATTGAATGCTTGCTCCCGTAGTCCCGCAGTGGTGTTGTATAGCGATATTCACTGTTTAAAAACAAGTCTTTTGATATTTAAATTTTGCCAACCACAGAACAAAAGAATACTTTGTTTCGAGGGCCAATAAACCTCTGGTTGGCACATTAATGACAATAGGAGACGTAACGATGAGTATCGCCATTTTATGGGTTGATGAACGTAAGAAGAGCAAAACTATTGCTATGAAATTAGACGAGTAAAACTATTGCTCCCGCAGTCTCGCAGTGGATAAAATGAATATTAAAACTCTGGGTTTCGGCCCATGGATTATAGAACGAAGTCTTTGCATGTGTAACGCGATTGTTTCGGCTGATGGATTTTAGAACGAGGCATATTCATGTGTAGCCTGCTTGTTTCGTGTATACATTAAGTTTTTCTCTTTTGATTCCATATGCAAATATTTATTGACTGTGGGACTACGGGAGCAGGCATTTAATGTCACGCAATCGTGGCCGGGTATTCTGAAGGTTAGCCCTTCTAGAACACACAGGCAGTCATCTACTCCACAAAATTTAAAAACACAAGCATTCAACCAGCTAACAGCTGGTAAACATAGACACTCTTGACCTTTCATCAATCGAACAAAGTTTAACACGCGAGAAATCAAACCGACATGTACGCCCTCGCACTGAAAAGGATTGTTGAGCAAAATGGCTCATCACATTGACAAAAACTTACAATGGCTTGAAAGTTATATCAAAAAGGAACAAAACCTCCTATTATGAGGTACTTCTGTTGAAAACTTGAAGAGAAATTATAAAACGGCGGGCGTTTTGGGTGGCCTTTACTTGACAGGAAGTCAAGATGGCGGTAACCCCACTTGACCCGATTTGTTTTCAATAAAATTTGGAACAAAAAACGCACACAAAACAACAAACAGTTGTACTCACAGACGATATTAACTACAAACCTTGCACATTTATGCCAAATTAGTGAATAATAGCGCAATAATAGCTTGTATTATCCTCTTTTTCTTTGAATTCAGTAGAGTCACGACGCCAAATCTGGGCAAGCCGAGCGAAGCTTCGATTTGTTGCTATGTGACGTCACACTGGCAGTGATGAGTCGGTCTCTGACAGATACTCGAAAACAATAGAGTCACCCCCTCCCTCCAGCACGAGTGCAACCGCCCACAAATAATTTTTCTCCACCATCTTAAAGTGCCCATGAAGTAAAAAATAATTGTTGCTAATTTGAAAGGCCTTTCAAAGTATAGAAGAATGCGTTTTTCTTTTTAGAATATCTTTTTTCGTTTTAGAGATATTTACGTTTTTGTAAGTGAAGTGATGACGTCATAGGTGGTTTCACTAAAACAGTACAACACTCAATCAAGAATATCTCTGGAAATATTAAAGCGGTGATCTTCAAACTTGGCATGAGGACTGTACATCACAAAAGAAGCAAAATGACACCTGTCGTGCCGTTGCCATGACAACAGTTATGCCGCTGGTGCTGTTTTAATTAAGACTAAGATTCCCAGATTTTTTTCCTAAACAAGGATAATCTACTCGCAACAATCTAGTGGGGACAGTTAAGGCAATATGGGAACCATTTGTGTGCCGAGCTAGACCCTCTGTCCCACTTTAAAAGATTGCAAATGGGGCTATTTAGTTTTTTTCACAGAAAGAGACTGGAGCCGAGAGTGTTGCCATGGCAACAACATAGAAGGTGTCATTCTGTTTCTTTTGTGATGTACGTTACTGGTGCCAAGTTTGAAGAACACTGCTCCAATAATTCTGGAGATATTCTTGATTGAGTGTTGTACTGTTTTAGTAGAACCACCCAGACGTCATCACTTTCCTCGTTTGCATAATACAAAAACGTAAATATCTCTAAAAGGAAAAAAGATATGGGTATGGGGCTCCGCTTGGCGGTCCTTCGGGCCGCCGGAGCTCCGCTAAAAATATAAAGGAGAGATTAGTATGGAGTGGTTAGAAGTGAAAGGGGATGTTAAAATTAGTAATCAAAATTAGTAATTAAAATTAGGAAAAGGAAAAATGTAGAAACTGTGCCGATCGACTTAGAAATTTTGATGTGCATGTTTGAAATTCAAACTTTACCCATAGGGCATCTATCTGAGGCATAAAAGTTACAATAAGTGACTAAATATAAAAATTAAACATGGTATAATGCAATGAACACATTGAATGCAATCTTTGAAAGAAGTGAATACCCTCTTGCTATTATTTTGATAATTTCATATTTAAAGTAATAATTTTCTGGTAAAGCCGTCGCTGATCACCAGAAACTGCCCGGGAAGAAATTGTGAAGTACCTGACGAACAATCCAAACAACAGTGAAGGTATGCCTTTGGAGCTTTTGGCGGCCACGCCCTGGGCAGAATATTTATACTCAATGGCAAAGAATGGCACCTAAGGCGACCAAATAACGTTACAAGCGGCAACAGATTTGTACAATATTGAAATTATTGTAGTTTCGAGTTTGGGCCCTGATACTACAGCGGTGATTTCTCCCTCTTCTAGCATACCCACTTCAAGAGTTGAGTTGGGGAATTATGCAGAGAACCACAGAGAAGACTACAAGTGTGTGGACGGCAGAGTGTTGCTGGAGGAGGAGGAAGAAGAAGAGGTGAAAGATGATGAGCAGGAGAAAAGGGCAGAGGAAGAGGTGCAAGATGGCGCGGATTTGTTATTTGTTATTTTTTTATTTTATTTTAATAAACTTTATTGGTCAAAGTCTCTACCTAAATTAATGCTGGATACAATAAATAGTTGGATTTAATTAAGAAGAAAAAAAAAACGACCAAAAGGTGAAGTGCAAACGGGACTTCGAGTCCCATGCGAGGCACCTCCCAATCAGATCGGTAAAAAATATAAGAAATGCGTATAAACTATTGTTGCCAGTGACATCCACAATTACGTGCAAGACCGAATGAGCATGGTTTGTCGGGGTCAAAGACTTATCCATCTTTAAACAAATTAGTGATAATGTTCGTAAGTAGTCATGTATGTCGGGAATTAAGCCCCGTTACGGATTTACGCATACTAATTTGGATTTCCTCCATACTAATGAAGTGCCTAGGTAAATAATTAATATTCAAACTGTCTAGGTAAAGTGTCTTCCTCCATACTAATAAGCGTCGCTCTACTACAATAAAAACAATAAGGTTGCCTGGGCTTGCCCGCTAAAAATCTGTGATCTGTTTAAAATAAAAGCGGGCAGATTTCGAAAGCGTTACCTTTCTTGCAATCGCGTTGCTAGGAAATAATTCGTTCGAGCTCGTTGTTTGGAAAATTCTGTTTACTGTTTATTAACATAGCTTTCGTCACCGATGTTCGCGAATTTCAAGCTCTTTTGGACACTTGTTTAACTGTCCGTGATTGGGAAACGTTGACAAGCGCAAATTTTTGACAGCGTAATAAGGTTCTCTAGCTTTCTTTGAAAACGTTCCCCGATTTTCGAAACCGGGCTCTTTTAACCCCAATTGGTTCATGAAAATACCTGTTAAGTTTTTATCTGACCTCTCAGCTTTGCTGACGAGAGAGAGAATTAATTCTTAGCTGGTCGAGTTTTCCGCTCCGTTAGTCACGCACTGAACTCCACTTACTTTTAACCCCAGATTTGCATACAAACTCGAACGGAGAAACCCATGGGACAGCTCTATCATTGAAATGACAACAATAGAGGTTCCGACCGCTAATTAATTGTCAATACGCCACAATAAATATTTTTGAAAAACTTGAGATTTGAAATGCATACACGAAAATTACAACTGAACAAAACTGAGTAAAGTATCAGGAAATCAATCGTCTTTATCGTATTGAGAGTACTTGTAAGGCGAGGTTCTGTGTAAACGTCGATATCGTCTAGAGGCTCTCTTCGGTTCATAGTCCAAGTAATTTACAAATTTGACAGACTGGGGGCGTTTACGCTTTCTAACTGGTGACAGCGATTCGACTGTGGGAGGGGGTGTCAAAATTGAAGGAGGGAGGGAGATGAGATAGAGGAAGAGGTTGCCATGGTAGATAGGCTTGTGGGGCTGTCACTTGGGTTGGTGCTTGAACTGGAGTCGCTGGTGTGATTTCTGGTGGTTCTTGAACGGGGTCTGGCGCTGTTAGTGCGTCGCCTGTTAGTACATTTGTAGAAATTTGGTTTGACTCTTGGGGTTGGGTGGGTATTGTTGCTTCAGGTATTAAAGATTTGAACTGGTGTTTATAGTTTAAAAACTTGTTTTGCAACTGCATGTACTGCTTCGCTTTTTGGTCCTCTGCAAGGTTTGTACGATACAGGAGATTATCCATATTATTCTGAACGCGTTGCATCTTCGAAATTGGCGGGGGCACCATCAGAGTTTGTTGTTTGAGGTACTGGAGAAGTTCTTGAGAAATTCTATTCTCTTCGAATCCTTTGTCGAATCTTTCTTCGCCGGGTAAAACATTTGTTCTCAATCTACATCTATCTGGAGTCGTTGGCTTGAGATCTACAAAAAGATATCCAAATGGTCTTCGCACCGCCTCTTCGTACTCTTTGATAAACCAAGCAGTTTCACTTGGATACATTTGTTTGGCTAGAGTCAAAATTTGTAGTTTATCCCGAGGATTCTTGAAAAGGACCAAGTAATGACTGTTTAAGCTGATGCTTCGGTTGCCTTTGCCTTGATGGAACAGATTTTGCACAATGTAAATAACGCTCAGATTTCGGTGATGCGATCCTTTTGTAAACAGGGTCACGATCCGATTATCTTTTCCGGCTTCAATCATTTGGTCGTCAATGACAATCAGGTTGCGTGTGTTGACATCTAAATAGGAATCATTTTCCAGAGATTCCGGGATCCCCTTGACAAATTCGATTGTCGGTATCATCATCAATAATTGTGTGTAGGCGTTTTGCCACTGTGAATAACACCAGATTATTCTCTCCGGTGGTTGATCGATCACGGTTTGAGCTTGTTGTAACAGTGACTGTACCCAGTCAGTTTTTCCCGAACCGGTCATCCCTGCAACCATGCAAGTAAATGGATGAACCAACTCCAACTGAAACCGCTGACACTTTTCTTAAGCCATCGGTATGACTGAAGCAAAATTGGAATTACTGTGTTTTCTGTTCATATGTCTTTGCAAATTATCTTTTCTAGAAAACTCCTTTTGACAAACAGGACAGGACCAACTCATGTCAACTCACTCAAAGCTTAGTGCAAACTGACAAAATGTGTATGATGTTTTACATTTACATAGCCTTCAATCACCACAATTCTATTATTGTCCCTCCACGACCACCACAACCTCCTCCTCCTCCCCCTCCTCCTCCACCTCCCCTCCCTCCTCCTCCTCCTCCTCAATTCTATTGTTTTCCTTCCTCTTTCTCCTCCTGCACATTTCTATTGTTTTCCCTCCTCCTCCTCCTGCACATTTCTATTGATTTCCCTCCTCCTCCTCCTCAATTCTATTGTGTTCCCTCCTCCTCCTCCTCCACATTTCTATTGTTTTCCCTCCTCCTCCTCCTCAATTCTATTGTTTTTCCTCCTCCTCCTCCTCAGTTCTATTGTTTTCCCTCCTCCTCCTCATCCTATAGTTCTATCACCATATCGGAAACTATGTAAAGTGCGACACAGGAGAATCAGTGCCATTTGAACTTGGTAAAGTGTTGCTTACACTTCATTTCTGTCAGAGCAGATCCGTTAATTTTTAAATGCGATGAAGAAACTTTGTACTCCAAATCACAAGTTGTACGAAGAATACTATTTAAACCAA
>JAHPZR010005813.1:0-12500 GCA_019787425.1 Platygyra sinensis | reverse complement strand
CGAAACAGCCCTTTAAATATGGAACCTAAGCCATACCCCTGCTGAAATCGGGCTCCGTGGAAAGCCGGTAAATTACCTCCTTTTTGCTTAGCTTGGTTTAAATAGTATTCTTCGTACAACTTGTGATTTGGAGTACAAAGTTTCTTCATCGCATTTAAAAATTAACGGATCTGCTCTGACAGAAATGAAGTGTAAGCAACACTTTACCAAGTTCAAATGGCACTGATTCTCCTGTGTCGCACTTTACATAGTTTCCGATATGGTGATAGAACTATAGGATGAGGAGGAGGAGGGAAAACAATAGAACTGAGGAGGAGGAGGAGGAAAAACAATAGAATTGAGGAGGAGGAGGAGGGAAAACAATAGAAATGTGGAGGAGGAGGAGGAGGGAACACAATAGAATTGAGGAGGAGGAGGAGGGAAATCAATAGAAATGTGCAGGAGGAGGAGGAGGGAAAACAATAGAAATGTGCAGGAGGAGAAAGAGGAAGGAAAACAATAGAATTGAGGAGGAGGAGGAGGAGGGAGGGGAGGTGGAGGAGGAGGGGGAGGAGGAGGAGGTTGTGGTGGTCGTGGAGGGACAATAATAGAATTGTGGTGATTGAAGGCTATGTAAATGTAAAACATCATACACATTTTGTCAGTTTGCACTAAGCTTTGAGTGAGTTGACATGAGTTGGTCCTGTCCTGTTTGTCAAAAGGAGTTTTCTAGAAAAGATAATTTGCAAAGACATATGAACAGAAAACACAGTAATTCCAATTTTGCTTCAGTCATACCGATGGCTTAAGAAAAGTGTCAGCGGTTTCAGTTGGAGTTGGTTCATCCATTTACTTGCATGGTTGCAGGGATGACCGGTTCGGGAAAAACTGACTGGGTACAGTCACTGTTACAACAAGCTCAAACCGTGATCGATCAACCACCGGAGAGAATAATCTGGTGTTATTCACAGTGGCAAAACGCCTACACACAATTATTGATGATGATACCGACAATCGAATTTGTCAAGGGGATCCCGGAATCTCTGGAAAATGATTCCTATTTAGATGTCAACACACGCAACCTGATTGTCATTGACGACCAAATGATTGAAGCCGGAAAAGATAATCGGATCGTGACCCTGTTTACAAAAGGATCGCATCACCGAAATCTGAGCGTTATTTACATTGTGCAAAATCTGTTCCATCAAGGCAAAGGCAACCGAAGCATCAGCTTAAACAGTCATTACTTGGTCCTTTTCAAGAATCCTCGGGATAAACTACAAATTTTGACTCTAGCCAAACAAATGTATCCAAGTGAAACTGCTTGGTTTATCAAAGAGTACGAAGAGGCGGTGCGAAGACCATTTGGATATCTTTTTGTAGATCTCAAGCCAACGACTCCAGATAGATGTAGATTGAGAACAAATGTTTTACCCGGCGAAGAAAGATTCGACAAAGGATTCGAAGAGAATAGAATTTCTCAAGAACTTCTCCAGTACCTCAAACAACAAACTCTGATGGTGCCCCCGCCAATTTCGAAGATGCAACGCGTTCAGAATAATATGGATAATCTCCTGTATCGTACAAACCTTGCAGAGGACCAAAAAGCGAAGCAGTACATGCAGTTGCAAAACAAGTTTTTAAACTATAAACACCAGTTCAAATCTTTAATACCTGAAGCAACAATACCCACCCAACCCCAAGAGTCAAACCAAATTTCTACAAATGTACTAACAGGCGACGCACTAACAGCGCCAGACCCCGTTCAAGAACCACCAGAAATCACACCAGCGACTCCAGTTCAAGCACCAACCCAAGTGACAGCCCCACAAGCCTATCTACCATGGCAACCTCTTCCTCTATCTCATCTCCCTCCCTCCTTCAATTTTGACACCCCCTCCCACAGTCGAATCGCTGTCACCAGTTAGAAAGCGTAAACGCCCCCAGTCTGTCAAATTTGTAAATTACTTGGACTATGAACCGAAGAGAGCCTCTAGACGATATCGACGTTTACACAGAACCTCGCCTTACAAGTACTCTCAATACGATAAAGACGATTGATTTCCTGATACTTTACTCAGTTTTGTTCAGTTGTAATTTTCGTGTATGCATTTCAAATCTCAAGTTTTTCAAAAATATTTATTGTGGCGTATTGACAATTAATTAGCGGTCGGAACCTCTATTGTTGTCATTTCAATGATAGAGCTGTCCCATGGGTTTCTCCGTTCGAGTTTGTATGCAAATCTGGGGTTAAAAGTAAGTGGAGTTCAGTGCGTGACTAACGGAGCGGAAAACTCGACCAGCTAAGAATTAATTCTCTCTCTCGTCAGCAAAGCTGAGAGGTCAGATAAAAACTTAACAGGTATTTTCATGAACCAATTGGGGTTAAAAGAGCCCGGTTTCGAAAATCGGGGAACGTTTTCAAAGAAAGCTAGAGAACCTTATTACGCTGTCAAAAATTTGCGCTTGTCAACGTTTCCCAATCACGGACAGTTAAACAAGTGTCCAAAAGAGCTTGAAATTCGCGAACATCGGTGACGAAAGCTATGTTAATAAACAGTAAACAGAATTTTCCAAACAACGAGCTCGAACGAATTATTTCCTAGCAACGCGATTGCAAGAAAGGTAACGCTTTCGAAATCTGCCCGCTTTTATTTTAAACAGATCACAGATTTTTAGCGGGCAAGCCCAGGCAACCTTATTGTTTTTATTGTAGTAGAGCGACGCTTATTAGTATGGAGGAAGACACTTTACCTAGACAGTTTGAATATTAATTATTTACCTAGGCACTTCATTAGTATGGAGGAAATCCAAATTAGTATGCGTAAATCCGTAACGGGGCTTAATTCCCGACATACATGACTACTTACGAACATTATCACTAATTTGTTTAAAGATGGATAAGTCTTTGACCCCGACAAACCATGCTCATTCGGTCTTGCACGTAATTGTGGATGTCACTGGCAACAATAGTTTATACGCATTTCTTATATTTTTTACCGATCTGATTGGGAGGTGCCTCGCATGGGACTCGAAGTCCCGTTTGCACTTCACCTTTTGGTCGTTTTTTTTTTCTTCTTAATTAAATCCAACTATTTATTGTATCCAGCATTAATTTAGGTAGAGACTTTGACCAATAAAGTTTATTAAAATAAAATAAAAAAATAACAAATAACAAATCCGCGCCATCTTGCACCTCTTCCTCTGCCCTTTTCTCCTGCTCATCATCTTTCACCTCTTCTTCTTCCTCCTCCTCCAGCAACACTCTGCCGTCCACACACTTGTAGTCTTCTCTGTGGTTCTCTGCATAATTCCCCAACTCAACTCTTGAAGTGGGTATGCTAGAAGAGGGAGAAATCACCGCTGTAGTATCAGGGCCCAAACTCGAAACTACAATAATTTCAATATTGTACAAATCTGTTGCCGCTTGTAACGTTATTTGGTCGCCTTAGGTGCCATTCTTTGCCATTGAGTATAAATATTCTGCCCAGGGCGTGGCCGCCAAAAGCTCCAAAGGCATACCTTCACTGTTGTTTGGATTGTTCGTCAGGTACTTCACAATTTCTTCCCGGGCAGTTTCTGGTGATCAGCGACGGCTTTACCAGAAAATTATTACTTTAAATATGAAATTATCAAAATAATAGCAAGAGGGTATTCACTTCTTTCAAAGATTGCATTCAATGTGTTCATTGCATTATACCATGTTTAATTTTTATATTTAGTCACTTATTGTAACTTTTATGCCTCAGATAGATGCCCTATGGGTAAAGTTTGAATTTCAAACATGCACATCAAAATTTCTAAGTCGATCGGCACAGTTTCTACATTTTTCCTTTTCCTAATTTTAATTACTAATTTTGATTACTAATTTTAACATCCCCTTTCACTTCTAACCACTCCATACTAATCTCTCCTTTATATTTTTAGCGGAGCTCCGGCGGCCCGAAGGACCGCCAAGCGGAGCCCCATACCCATATCTTTTTTCCTTTTAGAGATATTTACGTTTTTGTATTATGCAAACGAGGAAAGTGATGACGTCTGGGTGGTTCTACTAAAACAGTACAACACTCAATCAAGAATATCTCCAGAATTATTGGAGCAGTGTTCTTCAAACTTGGCACCAGTAACGTACATCACAAAAGAAACAGAATGACACCTTCTATGTTGTTGCCATGGCAACACTCTCGGCTCCAGTCTCTTTCTGTGAAAAAAACTAAATAGCCCCATTTGCAATCTTTTAAAGTGGGACAGAGGGTCTAGCTCGGCACACAAATGGTTCCCATATTGCCTTAACTGTCCCCACTAGATTGTTGCGAGTAGATTATCCTTGTTTAGGAAAAAAATCTGGGAATCTTAGTCTTAATTAAAACAGCACCAGCGGCATAACTGTTGTCATGGCAACGGCACGACAGGTGTCATTTTGCTTCTTTTGTGATGTACAGTCCTCATGCCAAGTTTGAAGATCACCGCTTTAATATTTCCAGAGATATTCTTGATTGAGTGTTGTACTGTTTTAGTGAAACCACCTATGACGTCATCACTTCACTTACAAAAACGTAAATATCTCTAAAACGAAAAAAGATATTCTAAAAAGAAAAACGCATTCTTCTATACTTTGAAAGGCCTTTCAAATTAGCAACAATTATTTTTTACTTCATGGGCACTTTAAGATGGTGGAGAAAAATTATTTGTGGGCGGTTGCACTCGTGCTGGAGGGAGGGGGTGACTCTATTGTTTTCGAGTATCTGTCAGAGACCGACTCATCACTGCCAGTGTGACGTCACATAGCAACAAATCGAAGCTTCGCTCGGCTTGCCCAGATTTGGCGTCGTGACTCTACTGAATTCAAAGAAAAAGAGGATAATACAAGCTATTATTGCGCTATTATTCACTAATTTGGCATAAATGTGCAAGGTTTGTAGTTAATATCGTCTGTGAGTACAACTGTTTGTTGTTTTGTGTGCGTTTTTTGTTCCAAATTTTATTGAAAACAAATCGGGTCAAGTGGGGTTACCGCCATCTTGACTTCCTGTCAAGTAAAGGCCACCCAAAACGCCCGCCGTTTTATAATTTCTCTTCAAGTTTTCAACAGAAGTACCTCATAATAGGAGGTTTTGTTCCTTTTTGATATAACTTTCAAGCCATTGTAAGTTTTTGTCAATGTGATGAGCCATTTTGCTCAACAATCCTTTTCAGTGCGAGGGCGTACATGTCGGTTTGATTTCTCGCGTGTTAAACTTTGTTCGATTGATGAAAGGTCAAGAGTGTCTATGTTTACCAGCTGTTAGCTGGTTGAATGCTTGTGTTTTTAAATTTTGTGGAGTAGATGACTGCCTGTGTGTTCTAGAAGGGCTAACCTTCAGAATACCCGGCCACGATTGCGTGACATTAAATGCCTGCTCCCGTAGTCCCACAGTCAATAAATATTTGCATATGGAATCAAAAGAGAAAAACTTAATGTATACACGAAACAAGCAGGCTACACATGAATATGCCTCGTTCTAAAATCCATCAGCCGAAACAATCGCGTTACACATGCAAAGACTTCGTTCTATAATCCATGGGCCGAAACCCAGAGTTTTAATATTCATTTTATCCACTGCGAGACTGCGGGAGCAATAGTTTTACTCGTCTAATTTCATAGCAATAGTTTTGCTCTTCTTACGTTCATCAACCCATAAAATGGCGATACTCATCGTTACGTCTCCTATTGTCATTAATGTGCCAACCAGAGGTTTATTGGCCCTCGAAACAAAGTATTCTTTTGTTCTGTGGTTGGCAAAATTTAAATATCAAAAGACTTGTTTTTAAACAGTGAATATCGCTATACAACACCACTGCGGGACTACGGGAGCAAGCATTCAATGTCACGCAATCGTGGCGGGTATTCTGAAGTCGCTCTCCAAATGCCATTCCATCAACTTTGAAGGGATTGTTGAGACGAACCATACGTACTGAAGGCTTAATTATCAGCACAGAGCAAACTTAATATACCATGTTTCAAACCTCCTTTTCTGAGATCAGGACATCTCCGCCTTTCTGCGTGGGCTCCGAAAAAAACGTTGTCAATCCATTAAACTTTGTCGACGTCTCAGGCACTTGTTAGTATGTTTCTACTCAAAATATGAGGCTTTCGAATAACTTATCCTACCGAAAATTACTGCAAAGAAGTCTTTCATATATTTTGAATCCTGGGTAACATTGAACAAGTAATCGAATCATCAAAAAGTTAGCAATTTCCACATTTCTTTCAGTTGACGAACCAAAAAAATTTGGCCGCCATATCGAAAATCACCGATGTATGACGTGACGTCATACTGGTAGTTATGACTAAACCACTGATTTGCCTGGAGACACCCCCTCCCTCCTGTACTCGTGAATAAAAAATACATTTAGAAGGTTTCCTGAAAGTGGTTGCTATGGCAACCAGCCACAGCCTTTGCAATAACTGTAACAATACTGTAACAATTCCTGCTCTTTCACAAAACAAGATTTGATTTTCAAACGAGCATATCTTGTATGTTTCTGTGTCGTTCTATACAATAAACTACAGTTTTGACAGTTAGCTGTTGTTTTCAGTGCTTTTTACAGGCTTTATTTGGAAATAACGTTATTTTCACTAAACGCAGCCAACAAATAATCTATCGTCACGTGATTAGATTATTGTATAACGAAACTATCGGTCCTTAAGTCACCGAAATTTCGGGAAATTATCTTTAATACTCTTCAAAGTAGAAGTGTTAGAGTGAAGTCGGCTGGTGCAAAAGTAGACTTTTGAGAAAACTGCACTTAAAGTCTCTTACATGATGGAGAATTTAACAAGCCAAACATTGGAGGAGGGGGTGCATATTAGATCTCCGGGGAGGAGATGTAATGGTTGTTCTATTTTGTAAAAAGTTTCCACAATTGTAGGAAATGTTCTTTATAAGAAGGGAAAGAAAATGAGCCTATGATGGCAAATAAAGCAAAAATTTTCCCAACTAATTATACCAATCGAGTTGTGCATTTCTTTACAGTTTTATTACAAAGTATCGTTAATATATGCTAAAACTAATCCATACTTTTGGTCAAGTTCTTGCTGTAAACAGCCGTTGGTATGGCCATTGCTACGTAAAAATACTTGCACCACTGTGTACTTTCCTTCACACTCACCTATAGGTAAATTCGGCAAGATTGTTTCAATATGTTTTAAACAAGTGTTCAAGGGTTTTAAATCTTGTATTTTCTAAAAAATGGATTTTTTCCTGAACATCGCCATATTTTGAGGTATATACCACCTTAAGAGAATCAAAGTGGCTATGAGCCACTCAACTTGGAAAATGGATCGAAGGCTCGAAGACTTTCACCCAGAAATTTGAAGCGCCAAGCAGATTTTCACCCAGAAATTTGAATCGCCTGGCTTCCAAATGGAACACAAGATAAACTGAAAGGTTGATGCTTCTTCTCGAGGCATTCAATCGAAGATCCATTTAAAATCCAAGTGCTAACCGCCAAATAATTTTCGAGAAATGCAGCTTTCGAAGCGACCAGCATCCGCAGCCGAGATTTCGTGTGCCAAGGAGTCACGCTGTTTGCTCCACCCTGATTGGATGCATTCTTTAGCATTACCCAATCAGCGTGGAGTAACAGCGTGACTGCGGATGAGCTTTCAGAATGTCACAAACAGTATAGTCGTTCGAACGGTAAGTTAACGTAAATAAAACGGTTTTCAAGGAGCATTTTTAAAAACATCTAACAAGCAGTTTCGTCAGTTTAACGGAGGAGCATTCCAGTGAACATCAATTGAAAACAGATACAAAATATCTTATTGTCATAAATTAATCGTGACCTGATGCGGTCGCGCTCAACAGTGAATACTCGATGAAAGGTTTTCGCATGAGTAAACAGTTGATTGTGTCGCCTTCAGTACGTTTTTATAAAACACAAGAGTTTTTAAGCATTGGCCTTTGGCAAAATACTCTAATCTAGTAGCTCATGTACACTATCCCTCTACAATACTTCCTAAATGACATAAAAACATCTTCGACATAAACTTCACTTTCCCATGGAAACTACTAGTCGTATAAATAAACAGCGGGACGCATCGTTCGAATCCTCCTCAGTTCTCCCGACTGTTGACCTTTAAAAACATTTAATCACGAGTTGAGTCATTCGAAAATTCATACAGCTCGTCAATTTTGTGACTTTCATGATCATTGTCTTCTTTTTCTTTCTCGCAATCGAGTATGGTTAAACCTGTATGGCGGGCACTTTCGGTAAATGAGCTATAAAGAGACTTCTATAATTACAGGTAGCTTCAGTTTACAAAAGCGTTCGTACGAGAATTTATTCAATGTAGAGCATTTCTGCGATAAGATATTGAGTACTTAGGTCAGAATTCAAAGAATAACTAACTTGACACAGTGCAAGCGACCATGAAACGGCCTTAAACGCCTGATGTTCAAAACCCGGGGGGAGAACTCTTATATGCAAAGGTTGACAAATTTTTGTCGTCTCGGGTACAAATCAAGGATGTAGAGATTTAGATAAGAAAACGGCTTTTGTTTTGGTTGTCGATTTTTGGATTAGGGCCGTTACCATGGCAACATCTGATCTAATGACAGGCAGATATATTCCTCATATTGGCCTTAAGCTTATATTGATCAAAACCATAAACAAGCAAACTTCAAAGCATCTCGCATCCTGACAGCGATAAATAATGCTTAACAGCGGGAACACGTAAATCCTTCCTGTTAACTATAGCGATAAAATTTAATTTAGCTTACCTTTCTGCTAATTCTGCTCGTCCTTGCAGCCTGAAGTCATAGTTCATAGGGAAGTCTCTGAAGAAAGCCATTTTTGACCGAGCTTCAGGGCATCGAAAATGAGAGAGAACCTGGGGATGACTTTGAACCAGTCCCCCTTTTGGGCTTTCCACCTTTTTCTTCCAATAGACCTTTTTCGCTTGTACATTTTGTTTTCCCAATACAGATCATGTGATGATACTCAGGAGATTTGATCTTTTGTTTTGTTCATTAAAAAGGGTACATGCAAGCTGAATATGTCTGCATGTACTCTTTTTAATGAACAAGACAAAGGATCAAATCTCCTGAGTATCATCACGTGATCTGTATTGGGAAAACAAAATGTACAAGCGAAAAAGGTCTATTATCCCCTGGTTTACGATACAAATGGTAAGCGCTCATGCGGTTCAATCCATTCCGTTCCCTTGGTGCCAAATTAGTGCAGTACATTTGCCAATTACCATTCAAATCGTAAACACTGAGGGTTTTAACAGCGACAAGCCGGGCACGGATATTCGATTTACAGGGTTTTAATAGTCTAGTTTATAGTTTAAATATCTACAAAACCCGCTTGTAGCATAGCTAATCTAGGCGGGTTGTACTAATTACAGTCATATTTACCGAGCAGAAATTGATTTTAAAACAGCTACTAAATAGATAAACATACACACACATTAATAGTTAATCAAGCACAAAGGTAAAAAAGGTTTTTCAAAAGTCAAACGATTTACAGGGCTTTTACAGCGACGAGGCGGGCTCCTCTTTTTCCATTTACAGGGTTTTTACAGAATCAAGCCAGGCCCCCTTTTTTCGATTTACAGGGATTTTGACAGAGTCAAGCCAGGCACCCTTTTTCGATTTACAGGGTTTTTACACTGTCAAGCCAGCCCCCTTTTTCGATTTACAGGGTTTTTACACTGTCAAGCCGGGCCCCCTTTTTCAATTTACAGGGTTTTTACAGCGTGAAGCGAGTACTGCTTTTCAGCGATTGTAAACGCTTTTTTACATGTTATTTACACAATCTTAAGAGCAATATTTACAGGTTCTTTACAAAGAAGATACTGTAAATATATGTAATATATTTTACACTATATTTACATGTTCCTCAATTAATCGCTACAAAAATGGACCTTGTAAATAATTTTTACAGTAAATTTCCATGCTATGGTGAAACTGTAAATTTCAAGTATATTAAGTTTTACAAGTACCCATCTTGTAAGTATGAAATTTACAAAACATGTAAACTAAGGTTTACATAGTGTAAATCGCGATTTACACTATGCTGTAAATTTTTCAAACCTTTTCCAGTGTATACGTTTCAAATTTTCGCCGTTCAAAATGTATTAAGCCTAGGACGAAAAATATGACCAAAAGCTCAATAAATAAACCGGTAAAGGAGCTCTAATTTACTCTTGCTTTCTGTTTTCCTGATTTTTGTGACGTCAGCTTTACTAAATAAATGCTTATTTTCTCGCGTTCCTCTTCGGTGAATTTTTTCAAAATTTGGCTCAGTTGTTGCCACAATGCAATTCCTATAAAATACCCTATTTTGTTAAAATCTGTCAGAGCTAATCTGATATATTTAGAATAATGACTAATAACAGAATATTGGAAAAATGGTCTGAGCAACCTTGACTTTTTACCAATTAAAAATGTCGGGCAATATCATTTCCATGATGAGGCAAAGTATGGAAAAATTTCACTGTAGGAAAGTGAAAACGTTAAGGAGTTTAACTCTAACCTTGTCCTTGAACTCCCTGGGGTTGACTATATGTTGGGTGACTATATGTGAACTACCATGAAGTATATGCCAGAACCAAATTAATTTTACTTTGCTTCGCTCTTTCCTTCACGTAGTAAATTGTAAGATGCGCCGCTGTCCTCAACATGCGGTCGCTCAAAGCTTGGTAACCTTTCCCGACAGTTGGCGGGATTTTGGTACGTTGCATGAACCGTTGCAATGTTGTTCGTTGGTTTGATCACGTCTCAAATACGATGAGTTCTTCGACAAATTCTAAGTCCTTAGAAGTTAACAAGGTAAAATTATCTTCTTATACTGGTGTTAAGTCGTTTTCCGTGGTTACTACAGGCATAAAGATCCATTTTGAGTCCATAAACCATAAGCATGGCCTCTTTGTTATGTTCCTTATTTTAAATATTTATTACTCAATCGGGCAGGCTGAATGAAATTTATTTTGTACATTTTGAACATTTCTCAGCCCGAGGTAGGTTCAGTTAAGGAGTTCTTGACGGAGAACGGTTTTTGGGAACTCATCCCAGTCTTGGTTGGCAAGCAGAAGGTATACACATGTAAGCTTTTAACGAAGATATTTGTTTACAAACATTGGCTTTGTTATTTAAATCTTCAAAACGTGAAACAAAAGAATTCTTTGTTTCACCAACCAATAGATCTCTGTTTGGCATATTAATAACAATAGATGACGTCACTGATATCCTTGCTATACCAAATATCAGTAAAGGATTTTAGTTTGTTCGTTTTCATGATCACTGTAATTATAAAACTCTCAGCTGAGTGAATTTTTCTTTCAGTTTCAGGATATTGACGATCTTAGACTTCTCGGAAGCAACACAGAGCTAATACTCTAAAAATTCCTCTTTGTACCATTCTCCACCTTAAAGACAAATTAAACAATTTGAAGGTAATATAACCTTTCCAGTTGTTCATACATGTGCATTTATTAAAATAGGTTATCCAAGCTATAAATTATTAACCTAGACTTTTTGTCTCTGTCTTGGGATTGTCTGTACACTGTGATTAACTTACAGCTGTATATTAGCTGTTAGTATATACCACACAAGTGAAGAGTACTTTTCGTGTGCGTTGATTGGCTAGCTTGGAGATGATTAGGCAAGTACTATTCACCTCTGAGCAGCCGAAGAAAAACAAAATGGCTTTTGTCGGTACATGTACGTTATCACAAATAAAGTTACTCTTTTGGCCGCTAGTTATTCAGCTTGTGTGGTGTATACTAAAACAATTATTATTCACCTCAGTGTCAGTGAAAGTGGTGGATATTTACCTCCACTTCGGTGAATAATTGTTAAATATTATAAAATGTATAATTATGTTGTAGGTCAAAATGAAATTCCTCTGTCTCCCAACCCTAATTATTCATGAATCATGAATAATTAGGATTAGAAGGCAAAGGAAATTGAGAGGCAAACTAGGTTAGGATCATCTTAACCTGAATTTGAATTTGACCTACAACATACATGTATAAGGCTATTATTCAATAATGATATAGTTTTCCCAAACATCATTTGGTCTTGTTTGTTTGCTGACTGATCAATTTCAATTACCTGCATGTAGTAAAATACATCAAACCACCCATTAAGGAAGGTCAACAAGAATTGTCTAAGGAGCAACTGGTAAAGTTGTGCAAGGCAAATCTGAGTGCGCAAGTAGCTAATCATGCACGGAATAGATTCAACTCCATAATTAGCCACAAAGTGAAAGAGCTACATTTTGTATCTACTCAAAACAAGGTGCATGTATTTAAATTACAGAGTACTTTATTATAATAAGTGATAGGGTTTTAGCCAAAATTGACTTGCCATGTTTCCTTACCTAAAGTAATTTGACCACTTGTTAAATGCAGCATTTAAAAGACCAGTAGGATGAAAGTACTACATCTACTGTATTAAAAGGACAATTATTCATTCAAACTATTTCTTAGGTTTGGACTGACTTAGAGCCTCTGCATAATTCTAGCTAGC
>JAHPZR010005812.1:0-20713 GCA_019787425.1 Platygyra sinensis | reverse complement strand
ACGAAGTTGAGTGAAAATACCTCTGAAAAGACCATGACATCGGATATGTCCTCGAGATGCATCAAAAATGTGCAATTAGGAATAAATATTGTGCTGGATATACTAACTTGTGCATCAGTCACTCTCTTTATGAAATATAATATTATGTGGCTCTCTGGACTCTCCTTTAGTAGCGCAAATCATTTAAACTCTCAACGGAGATTAATTACTGAAATGAAATTGCCGTGGCAATTAGAGCAAAATAAAGTGGACATTTTGTCAAGTAAATTACTTTAAAAACAACAGCTGTAAAACTGTATACACAAAAAGCTTTCAACGAATATCCAGTTTTTTTTTTCTGCAAAAGGGAATGGTTACTACATTCCTAGTCCTAGCAGCCAAGGACTTAACGTGAAGATCAGTCTGCAAACGTCCAGGGACCAAGGAGATAAGAAAAAAGAGACATCAGCTCGATATGCCACAGCATGGCTCAACCATGGTATCAACCCATCGGACGCGAATTATGAATACACTATAGTTGTAAACAAAACTGCAAACTTTGTTCAGGTAAGTAAAACCTCGGCAACGTCTTTATTTTGTTGTGTTATGACAAAGATACAGACCATCATGCAAAGAAGTATTTTTAAAACGCTACTAGTGAGAAAGAAATAAATTATTTTGAAAGATTTTCTCCTGGTATTCAAATCTCTTCAAAGAGAGATATTGGTCAGAGCCACCTTAACTTTTCTGAAACCCCTTTGAGGAATTTTTTTAAACTTTGCAAAAAGTTGCATCTTATCATGCTGATTACAATTCGATAATAAAAAATGGGGGTCGTTTTTGAGTTATAAGCTCTTAAAGCTAAAATTAAGGGTGTTTTTAGCAGGTCATATTGTTGCTATGGTAACCTTTCAAAAACGGCACGGTGAAATTTTTTCTTCTTATAGAAGTTGATAAACAGGATGAGATGCAACTTTTGGCAAAGTTTGAAAAAATTCTGTACATGGGGTTCAGAGCCACCTTAAATTTTCGAAAATTTAAGGTGGCTCTGAACCCCATGTACCGAATTTTGTTAAACTTTGCCAAAAGTTGCATCTTATCCTGCTTATCAAAATTCTATAAGAAGAAAAAATTTCACCGTGCCGTTTTTGAAATATAGGCGCTAAAAACTGAAATTAAGGGTGTTTTTAGCACGCCATAGTGTTGCTATGGCAACCTACTGTGTTACAAAAATAATACCAACGTGTTCACCAGTGATTGGGCATTTTTTTGATACCATGATTGTAGCATCAATTGATAAAGAGTTGTTATAATGACACATCAAAATCTAAGTCTTTGAATGTGCTGGAAACTGTTTTGAGCCACCTTAAATTAGACTTAGTAAGTAAGTAGGAAAGTAAACATAAAATATAGACAAAACATGTTAACAATTACCAAAAGAGGTCAGTGGGTATTAGCAATGATAAGGTTTTGTTCGTTAGTTTACTATACTAAGCTGGATGTTGCACTCCTCATGTTATCAAAAAATGATAATGATACACTTTTTGATATGAAAGGGATTGGCGAAAAGGCAAGCAAGTGACAACAAAGTGTTTGAAGTGCTCCACAAAGACAACAAAGCCCACGTGGTAAAAATCAATGACTGTCCCAGGGCTGGTGAAACTCAGTATGGATATGTTTTCTTCAACGAATCTGCCCGCACCCCTGGTCCTATTAGGAGTGTCGACAAGGTAAATACCTGCAATGCGACAGAAATAACTCTTATAGTAGAGGAATTTTACCTGAAATAGAATCAAATCAACAATAAGAGGAATGTGTCTTTATAAGTTAAGACGTGAAGCACCCCAGCTGACATACTACGGCGAAACAATGTTGAAGAAAGCGCTACAAACAGTTAAAAGGTTTTGTTACAGAATACGCTTTCAACATCGAAAAACCAAACAATAATGTGTCGCAGATTATCCAGTTAATTGCTTATTTACTCATTGTAAGGGTTGCGGCGAAAAACCAAATATGGGAAAAAAATTTTAATTAGCTTAACGGACCTAAGCTCACCTTTGTACTAATTCCTCTGAATTTCTCATATTGTCACATGAGCCAAGTATAGCAATCTTCAATTCTACATTTCTCTTTACTTTGATTCTATATCGCATTTGCATGCAATCGGGGGTCTCGTGAGATAGCAAATATGCAAGATATCCGAGCTCAGTACGAGATTGGTGTCTGAGTGATTAAGTCAGGTTATCGGATGTCGTAGAACGCAACGAGTTCTCTAAAGGTTTTCGGCCCCTCTTTCACATTTGTGGAACCATGTCAGGAACAGAAGCGCAAATGAACTTTGAGGACCCGCATTCGCTGGGTTTAAGCCGGGACGAAGAAGACAAAATCTAACGAACTTATGACACACAAGATACAAACATGGCGGCCACTTGGAGCGCGAATTTTTCCTGGCCGCTTTCTTCAGCTATCCTAAGCCTGACTAAAAGGCTCGATAAATTTGAGGAAACCCCTTCCACGAAGGGAGAAGGCGAAGGCGAGGTCAAACGTCCCAGCCAGGAACCTTAAAGTGACGTTCCCTCCAAAAAACGCAAAGGGATGCTTCCGCTCCACGAGCGAGCAAAATGCCTCTGACTATGAGGATTGCCAACAACAGCAACAACAACACCAACACACTCACTTTATTACCCATTATTATCAATATACGCGGCCAAATAGAAAATCGGCCTCTTCAAAACACACGCTCAGCGGGCCGCAAAAGACTGACAGCGGGCTGCTAATGCATTATCAGCCCTACAGCTGATTGGTTCTTGCTTCATCATCCGATGGATTTTAACCAATTAGAGTAAGTCTAGTGTTGACGCGGGAAAACCATTCATTTGCGAAACTCCGGTTTTGAACTGCAGTTTTGTTTCGTCGAATCGTCTTCAAGCGAAAACTGAAGTAATGGAAGAAATTAGCAGTCAAAACTCAGATTTGGGGCTAGAAGATTTGGACAAATTAGAAGTAAAAGGTCAGGCGGAAAATACAAAGAGAGCCACTTCGTGGGGGATCAAAAAATTCGAGAAATGGTACGACAAACGAAAGCTGAAAGTTGACTTCAATTGTGTAACACCGGTTGAGCTAAATAAATTACTGCGGAAATTCTACGCTGAAGTTAAATCGGAAAAAGGCCAACCGCTAACACCAAGTACTCTAACTGGTATTCGAGCTGCGATCCATCGACAATTGACTTCAGCTCCGATAAGCAGGAGTATGAACATTATGCAAGACAGCGAATTTTCTTTCAGCGAACAAAATGTTTGAAGCCAAGTGCAAGCTGTATACAAAAGAGATGAATCCTAAACCCAGTCGCAAATCTTCGATAGCAGCTGGAGATATGCTGAAGCTAGCGAAAGACCATGCCTTATTGTGCTCCCAGCAGATTCTTTTAACTGGCTAGATCAGTTTGGTGATGACCTGCATACGCGATGTAAACAAAATAGGGCTAAGGTTCAAGCCTCTAGAGGATCCCAAAGGAGTAGCAGCAAGGGCTCTTTTTCTCACAACCGGCCTTAAAAGGTCAGACGTACCGACCTTGGAGGCACAAAGAGCTGCAAAAGAAGAAACCAAACAACAAGCGTCAGTCATAGTAGCCCCAGCATCTCCGTCTGACAAGGTAAATGTTCCAGAATTTGTTGGTAGTAACCTGCTCGATCTCAAGGATGCTTACTATTCTGTGCCTGTTAACCCTCAGCATAGAAAGTATCTCAGATTTGAGTTCTATGAGTTTACATGTTTACCAAATGGTCTAGCCTCAGCCCCTAGGGTGTCACAAAAGTTATGAAACCAGTAATTACCATACTGAGATCGAAAGGGTACCTCTCAGTGATCAACATTGATGACATAGTTTTACTGGCAGCAGCACCTCTTGAACTGTCACGGACGATTAATGCTACCTTTTCTCTGCTCAGATCAATCGGGTTTACACTTCACGACACAAAATCTCTCACCACGACTACCCAAGTAGTCAAATTTCTGAGATTTGTCGTCAATTCTCAGAACATGACCAGTTGCATGGTCCCTGGGAAAGCAGACATGAGAAAATCTAAGGGTCACACGTTTGTACACATGCAAGGGCCAGTTCAAATTAGAGAGGTGGCCTCTGTAGTGGGCCTCATGGAATCAGCTTTCTCAGGTCGCAGTATGGGCTTCTGTTCTATAGGTGTCTGGAAAATAGCAAAACTAGTGCCTTGAAATGCAATGGTTGGACCTTGAGGGGAAAATTACAATTTCTACCCTGCCCAGGGAGGACCTGCTATGGTGGATATCTGATGTTGACCAATACCTTAAAGCTATTTCTCCACTCCCCCCTTATTTCACGCTCATGAGACAGGTCACAGAAAGGCTGGAGAGGGGTGATAGAGGGTACACCAAATCTGACTGGTGGCAGATGGTTATACCAGGAATCCAAGTTCCACATTAATTACTTGGAGCGGAAGGCCATTCTGCTAGCCCTGCAGTCCCTTTGCGACCATATGCTTTCACACTAGACTTGTCAAGGTACAATCTAATAAACTGTTTTCCTCCTTTCAGCCATATAGGCAAAGTTTTGCAGTCCATCCAAGAAGGCAATACAGCGATACTAGTGATCTCCTATTGGCCAACTCAATTCTGGTATCGACATCTCCTGCAATTGCTGAAATCTCAACCATTGGAAATCATGATACTAAAATCGACCCTCACGCTTCCGTACCAACCAGGGAAGCTCCTCCATTGTATCCCATACTTCAACATGATGGCTGTCTTGTGTCAAGGCTTCCTCAGTAGCTCAAGGTGTTGAGGGAGAGCCTCTAAAGACGATTTCGGACTCATAGCGTACATGGACAAGCAAGCGATACCAGACTTACGTAACAGCCTGGATTAAGGTCTGTAGGGATACTGTCATAAGCTACGTGCACCCAACACTACAAGTTCTGGACTTCCTTTCGCACCAATCTAAAACTGTGTGATACAGCGCTGTAGCAATTTTAAGAAGTGCTCTGTCGTCCTTTCTCACAGTAGAAGGCGTAAAAGTTGGTGAGCATCCCTTGGTATCAAGGTTTATGTCTGGCCTATTCAATAAAAAACCGGCTTTACCACGCTGCACCGAAACATGGAATCCTTAAATTGTATTCAGCTACCTCAAAACTTTTCCAGCTATTGATAGTACATCATTAAAACAGCTCATTAAACGACTCATGCTAGTGGCCATTCTCTCAGCACAGAGAACTCGGACTTTACAGAAACTCTCACTGGAGAAAATTTGCATATCACCTGGAAAATATACATTCCACGCATCATCTTTGTTGAAAAAAACCAGTGCTAAAGGGGACCAGAAAAGACATTTATTTCCTCATCTATTTTCGAGTTTCAACTTGGACAAAAGACTTTGTGTTGTTGAGCTATTAAAAGGTTATATCAAAAGGACTGCCCCACTTAGGAACGGAGCAAATTATATATAATTATATACGGCAACTGCTGATTTGTTATTCAGCACCACATTGCATGGACCAGCCTTTAAAGCCACCAACTCAAGTTGGATTAAACAAAGTATGAAAGCTACAAGAATTGATTGATATCACAGTTTTCAAACCCCATAGTACAAGGGGTGCAGCCACCTCTGCAGCTAAAGCTGATAGTGTCCCCATTCAAAAGATCACTTCTGGGTGGCTCTCTGACGCAACCTTTTCCAAGTTTTATGGCCGTCCAATAAGAAGTGACAATAACTTTGCAGAGGCTGTTCTCAGTAGTATTAGCTTATAATTACTTCCTCTTTATTTTGTATGTACTAATCTCTAGCACAGGTTCACCACAGAGGTTGTGACTGAGTTGTTGTTATAAAGTTGCATGACATGCCATAAATGCTTGGTATTCTCGGTAAGAATAACCATTAAATACTCAGTGTGCCATTTGGATATTACTTGCTTGAGTTTTATGTGGCTTCTAGCTTTTACGTCTCACGTGACTTGCGATTTTTGCAGATACGAGATAGAATTAAACGAGACTTACCTGTAAGTCGTAGTTTGATTAAGATTCTTCCGTAGCGTTTGCAGGAATAAGAAGGTCACAGGCCACCCATTACCCTATTGTATCCTTTTACATTTCGCTGTGACTGAGCTCGGATATTGCATGCTTGCTATTTCACGGGACCTCCTCATTCCCGCAAATGCTACCGTACAATTTTAATCAAACCACGACTTACAGGTAAATCTCGCTTAGGGACGTTGGCGTCCAAAAGTTCCCACGTACAGATTTTTTTAAACTTTGACTGCAGGTAGAAAACGACAAGGTTATAGATTAAAAACGTAAAAGAAATCGAGGGTCACCAAACTCGTTTTGAAGATAAGGCGTATCACAGACCATAGCATTTCTTCGATTTCTAGTCACTCGAGGCGATTCTGGCTGGATTTATTACTATCGGCATATATTTAAGTTGAAGAATCATATTCAAGTTATGTTTGTTTAACACAGCATATATAGGTCTATTTGATAGATCTTTGCTACATATGTCATTAAATCAGGTAGAATTAGCCTTAAAAAATGCAATTTGTAGGTCACGCACACCTGTATCCATGTACCATTTCGACCCTATTTGAAGTAGTATATGAGAAATAATTGAAACTTCCCACGTACAGATTTTTGTTTTTTAGTATAATGGAAAGAATTAGAAAAGGAAGTGATCTACCGCAAAAAAAGTGGGGGTCACCGAGCATCCAACAAAAATATTCGCACACCAAGTTAACGCAAAGGTCATCACCTCTATATTTTGTTGAGTTTCGACTCGGTGCGCGCGCTTGAAATACATGACGTGGCACGCGCGTGACCAATGAATAGCGTGCGCACTAGAGCAGCGCAGTAGCAATGGGCGCGAACGTCCTGAATTTTCCAATTCTCATGTTAAATGTAAATTCGCTACTGTTTTTTTAAAGCGAATTGCTCTGGAGATAGAGTGACAAGATAATAGATGTCGTCGTAACGTTTTCGTAAGTTTCTAAACTCGCGTTTCTTGAAATAAGATTGTTAGATTTAACAACTTCATTTTGGTAAAGAACATTAATTTGATTGTGCAAATGATAAGCTACATTGACGTGTCAGTTAAAAGAACGTCTGTTTCATAAAACAGTCTTTCCCTCGTACTCGAGTAATTTTTTTAAAATCATTTTCATTTATTCATTTAGTAGCTATTCCGTAATAATCCAATTCTCGGGCAAGGTAGGTCTTTTTATTAATTCGGAAAGTACTTTCTGGGCTCCTGCAGACTTCACTTGAAACAGAGATCTGCAGTAGCATGAGGTAAATTACCAAATCCTATATTACAATACAGCATTGTTATTGGACTTTTTTACAGGCACCTTGTATTGTGATGGTGGAAGAGGTGGACAACAACAACTTATACATCGCTGTCTCTTCTCCTGATCTTAATTTCAACATTTCCGGAGTCCTGGAAGCTGGTAGCGATATTAACGGCGATGAAAGATTTTACTCTATCAGTATGCCAGTAGAAATACAGGTGATGTAAACATCTCTGCCTTTAAAACCCTAACTGTTTGTTATCCCCCCTTCCCCCCCCAAAAAAAAATTCTTTCATGCCGCAATCATGGCTTATCTGTCAGTTTACGATAAGACTCGAATATTTCAACTTCAGTTCCTTTACAGACGATATTTTTCGAATGCATCTTATCCAAGATGTTTTTATTTCCGTACTTGTTTTCTTTATCATGGTTTGCTTCTGGCCAGTTGGGATTATTGACAATGGATTATATATAAACACCACTAGCTGTTCGCTCAAGTGGTGTCCGCCTTATCGAAAATTTGCCGGGTTGCAAGGAGACAAATGAAATTCTGTCTGGACCCTTGGAACAGCCATGTGCATCTTGGGAAGTTGTCAGTTTTACGATGGTGTGCATTTTGAGAGAGAGAGTTGACTGTAAAAGTGGTATAATTTACGAGAATCTTTACATAAATATATAAGAATCTAAGTGCCCCTTGTATTTCAAGATTGCAAGATAAATGGATGGTAATCCCATCACGGCTGATATACCCTTCCTTCTATTGGACGTTTACTAACAGCTTAAAAGTCAAGTGGTGATAATAACCACGATATTTTTATTCTTCAACTACTATCAACCTTTAGATTTTATATCATTGGCTTTGTGTTATTTTAAATATTTCCCCTAGAAGATGTTCTGTTATTACGAACTGATCTACAATTTTTTTGTCATATCAGGTGTGTGTCAAATATGTTGTAAATGTGGCTACTGGGGACGTGAGGGTGAACGGAGCCGTTATCCCAGACAGCGAGAAAACAAATCATGTGACAGTGAGCAACAGTAGAAAAGGGAGTGAAATCAAGTTCAAACAGCTTTTGAAAGGATTCAGTAAGGAAGTTAAACTCACACGATGAGTTCAAAAGAAGAAATTGCCAGGATAGACTGCGATTGTCTTGTTGTTTATTATTTCTTTGCCGTTGGTCTTGTAGATGGACTTTGTTTAGACGTAATTTGATTTTGAGTGACATGAGCATAAATGTAACAAAACATGGAACAATAAATTGCATTGTCCCCATATATGAGTTGGACAGTTTTAATGAATTTACCCCCACTGATGAAGACACAAATTTAGGGGCAACTTCAGAATGCCCTGCAACTAATCTGCATATCCTTTCAACGCTTTAGAACAAGGAAAACAGAAATAAGAAGAATTTAGTAATATGCAAATTAGTTGCAGGGTATTCTGAAGTTTAGCCCAAATTTAGAAACTGATCTGTAACCAGGTGGTTCCAAGATAAACATAAAATTGTTGCACTGGTTGAAAGCTATTAAAAATCTTAAAATCCCAACGTTTCGCCTATTAACATCAGCCTTCTTCAGAGGTAATAAACGTATAATGAAGAGACGAGTTTGTTTAAGATCGCATAGCTGTTGATCAAAACCGAATATGTCAGAAATCTAGCTCTTACCCAATAGAGTCAAGGCTCTGTACTGTAGGGGCAGGTACATGCCGTCATAGCGGTTAATGAGCGGACTTTTGCATGCGTTAATTTCCCAAGCCTCTAAGAGGGGTCGGTTTCGCCAACTTGTGTTGGTACGTAGTATTGTAGACGACTGCCACGAGATAGCGTGACCAGATTGTAAACAATGTTCGGCGAGAGCGGATTTCTTGGGATGTGTTTGTTCGAGCACTTTTTGGTGTTCTCTCAGCTGAGAATTGGACTTCTGTTTTAAATTTTGTCCCCCAATGTAGAGTTTGTCACAATCTTTGCACGAAATGGAACAGATTATACCACGTACTTGATCTTTTTGAACGGGATCTTTAGGTTTGGTAATGGTGTGGTGTGGCTTTAAGGCAATGGGCACTTTTCTTATTGGGAGCTGGACTGCTCGAGCTTTCGGGTCTATAACTTGGTGTCTCTTCTCCTTTGAATACTTCTGCATATTCTTCAAGAAGAGCTTCTGTTGAACATGTTTTTTCGATCTGTGTTGACTCCTCAGATTGGATAGCCATGATGTTTTGTCGGACCATACCGATGAGTTGCGTTTGCTTGCACTTGGTTGCTCACTTGCTTGAGGGCTTCCTCCACCTTTCACCACTACAAATCACGGTATTATATTCTTTTCAATCGACTTCTCTTCAGCTCTGTTTTACGTAACCAGTGTTACCTCAGTATTTTCTAGTACGCGTAGAATGTCTTCACTAAGGGCTTCTTTGAAAGTTTTTTTTTTCAGGTAGCATGGTTAGAGTGGCACCAGTGTCTAGTTGGAACCGGCCTCGGTGACTATTTAACAGCATCAATGCAAGTAGTTTGTTTTTGTGATTAGGATTTTGTATCGCACAGACTTGCTTCTTAACATCTGAGTCTGAGTCTTGAACTACATACACAGGCTTGGGGACATGCCATGGTGTGGAACGCTTAGAGAGTGTGGCTAGACTTGGTGGAGGCACATTGGTTTTGCGGGCCACTATAACGTGATTCTGTATTACACAGCTATAGAACAAGTCTTACCCCACATAGGATATTTAAGCTTGTTCCATAGGTTCGTTTTGGTGGAGAACTTGCAGTGAATTTCTCTATCCCGTTTTGGGAAGGGTAGGTTTGAATTGCTATCTTTCGTAAGTTTCATTGGTCTGATTATGCAGTAGCTCTGTATCTTTTGGAGAACAATATCAATGTCCTTCTTATTGTCTTCATTCTCAAATTCTAAGAGTTCATACAAATCTAGGACTTTTGAGTCAATGCAGTTTAACAGTGTGGTGGTTTTCAACGATTTTTTTAGGGGTTTTCGGGATCTTTTATACGTGCTACTATTTCGTAGCTGTTCCAAGCATGGTGGAATTTTTCCAGTTCGTTGCCAAATCTCCTGTGAGCCGTAATCGTGATGTTAATTAAACTCTGCACGAGATTTGGTTGTACGACGGTCACACTTTGTACTTGGACCGACTTCCCGCTACTTTCGGGCTTCCGGGCGGGCATATTTGGCGTCAGGTCACAAACTTTTTTCGGCAAGATTTCTCAATTTTATTTTAATGAACACTGAATCAAATCTTTCGAAGACCTACAGTGTATAAACAACAACAGTGAGAGCCTATTCTAGATCATCAAGATAAAGAGAATAAAAAAGAAAGATATTTTGGTTTCTAAGGCTCAGTTCTCTCTAGTCACTTTTACACCGAGCAGTAAAAGTATGATTATCCAAAGTCAATTTAACAGAACTGAGTCTACACTTTAAATGCTTTACTTTCCCAGTGTAAGAGTAGCCAAAGTGGCCCATTTCTCTAGCAAAAATCATTATTTCATTTTACCTCCATATTCCGTAAACGTTTGAATTTTGTAACTGCACGAACCAACGTGTGTGTCTCTTTTATTTTTGCAATTAAGTGCGATTAAGGCCCGGTTTAAACGTCGCATTTTACATGCGCCGAATCGAATTGCCGAATTAAGTGCATGTAAAATGCGACGTCTAAATCAATTAAATGCGGCATATTTCAATTCGATGCGAGTCAGTGGAATATACGACTGAGGTTCGACAGTTGTTTTAAACGCCGTATTTTACATGTGCCGAATCGAATTCAAATTGTGTTAAATAATTTATGCTTGCCCGAATGGGAACTTAAAGCACGTCGATCGCGCTCAGCAATTTAATTCGACAAAAAAATGCGACGTTTAAATCAAATCAGCCGAACGTATTCATACGAGTCGACTAAAATTAGTATTTGATTCAGCGCATGTAAAATGCGACGTTTAAACCGGGCCTAGATTAGGTTTTACGTTAATTTGAATCAACCGCCGAAGTTAATTATTTGGGTCGACCCAAATTGGTATTAGGTTCGCCTAATGTAAAGTTCGCCAGCTGCAACTCCCGTACTACTGAGTACTTTCGTGTCAGGGACTGCGAATGCCAAGTTCGTTCGTTGCTGTTTCTGTAGTTTCCCAACCGTTTATCGCACAGAATATGTAAGTATGAAGCTTACAATTTCATTGTACACCCAATCCCGACCTATCCAATCGAACAAAACCGAACAAAAAACCAATGGAACCCAATCGAACTCCAATCGTTCGATTGGATTCGGCAATCGAACAAAATCGAACACCTATTTTGCTGTGAGTTCGATTTTCGAACCAATCGAACCAATATAATCGAACAAAATTGAACTAATCCAATGCAATTGTCTCTTGACGCCTCCAACTGTGTTTGACATTTCAGACATTTCAGTCCTGGGTTTCAGTGCTCAGCAAAAGCCGCGTAAAAAGGGAAGGGAGTTAGCGGTGATTTCACTTTCACGTTCAGAATTTTCCAATACCACGTGCCTATCATGCGATGCGGCGTTCGTTAATCGAACGTTCGATTATACCAATGGTTCGGTAATCGAACGTTCGATTGGGTTCGATTAGCAATGGTTCGGTAATCGAACGTTCGATTGGGTTCGATTACCAATCGTTCGGTAATCGAACGTTCGATTGTGTTCGATTAGCAAAATTTTATTGTGAGTTCGATTATGTTCGATTGAGTTCGGCAATCAAACGATTGGTGTTCGATTGGGTTCGATTGCCGAACTGTTCGATTGGATAGGTCGGGAACCAATGTGTTGTTAATTTAGGTTTTCTTTGTTCATTTTTACGACAACACAAATGTCTCAAATGGCGGAAATGTCTGTGATTTAAAAGTTGTTCACAATCATGAGATGACCGGAATTAAAGCGTTGCGTTATAGAACTACGCGTCAAAATTTCTCTGCTGCAAATTGTCTCCAACACAGAGCGAGAGCGTAGAATCATTTCGCAAGTAAACAAAGATAGGTATCCACTTATGCAATGAGGTGCACTCTGCTTAATTGACCCAGTCCAGGAATAATATTTCTTTACTATACAGACCGTTTTAAGGAGGCTCGAAAGGGTTTTTAGCTGCACGTGCGCGCGCAATCTACACACGTCATTACTAAGATGCACGCGTCAGCGGAATGAATCAAAATCAGAGAGAGAAGAGTAGAGAAAATAGATCTTGTAACACGTTAATGAAAATGCGAACGGTAAAGCTCTCCCAAATTGGTTTTGGTTACTTTTCTTGTAACCCGTAAAACCATTGTAAGGAAAAAATATCTCCTTGTCACAAAGAATATGTCCGGATGAAAGCCGGTCGTTTCGCACTCGCTGGAACTCGATTGAGCGCGCGTGAACAACTTCGCGCATGCGTAAAGTGGGATCTAGTCGACCTTGACTTTTTTATATTTTCTAACTTCGTGCGCTAATATTTTCGCTTCTAGTCGGTGAATTTTTTTCAAATTTTTGGTGACAACTAAGATCAATCGGATGCGTATATATACCAATTCTTAAAAAAATTCTGTAGGTGGGAAAAAAATTTAAAAAGCAATAGTCGAAAGTACGTTTTTACTTCCTTCTGTCCTACAGAATTTTTCTAAAGTTACATATTTTGACGATCATTCCTAATAACATGTAATATAGGGGTTTGAGAAGATTTCACCGACCCGTTCTCTTAATTACACGATAGCTTTCGATTTTGGGGGTGCAACTGAATGTGTTATATCGTTGCCATGGTAATAGATTTTCTGGAAAAAATATGATGTAATGATTCTGTAACGTTTCATTTATGTCTGTGGTAAATTTCACAGTGATACGATAAACCAAACTGTAATTGGAAAAGAATTTGTAAAACTAGTCTGGGGAAAATGAAAACTGTTTCGAGCCACCTTAAGCTGCCTAGAAAAGTCAATTCGCAGACATAGAAAAGCACTTGTTCGACGAAACTTTCACCTGCAGAAGCGAGACAACACGTAACGTCTACGTTCCAAAGTTTCACATGTGGTGCAACAAAACGTTCTTGCGCGACATGGCTTCTTGTGAATATGGGCAAATTGCAGGAAGGACACGTAGTTGTAGTGTTGACAATCCAGCCGGCTAGAGTGTGGTTATTGCTAAGTGTACCACAAAAGACTTCCGAGGACATCTGCGATCTCACAACGTAACGTTCGAGACGCTTCTGTAAACTCGAAGTCAAATCTGTTATTGGCACGGACAGGTATGACTGTAACAGATGTAACAGTCTTAACAGGATAGGCAAACGTTCTGTGAAGTTTTTTCTTGCGTAGTACAATTCCAGTGAGAGCTTGTTTCTTGAACCTTTCAATAAATCCGAACCTTGGATTTCTCTCGTGTGACTTTATTCCCGAAAGGGGGGGGGGGGGACACTTCCATATGAAAAAAGACAGAGGTGCTCGTGGAACCTCTGGAACCTTTAGGGGCGAGAAAGTGGGTTTTGTACCTCTTTTACTATACTACTACTTGCGTGACCAGCTAAGATGGTCACGTCTTTTTAACTGAGCGATATTCCATCATTTTAGAAGGTAAAACATTATACTGGTACAGAATTTATATGCTGGCTATAAATCTAAATGGATGAAGAGCTTGATGACCCGTCATTTCAACCCGACGATGGCCATGGTTCGAAGAAAAAGGCAGGATTTAAGCCTTCGTCAATGGTGAGCATACAACCCTGTGAAGATCTTCAACGATATACAGTCGATAAGTTCCATTCTTCGACTAGATCAAAAACAGTTCTATTCGAAAAAATTGACCTAGCAGCATACAAATCTTCAGCTAAAGTGGCATCGTTTCTAACATCAGAAGAACGACTGCCATTATGGATAAAAACGTTTATGATACGGTACTTCAGTCATCTAAACACCATGGGATATCGTGTTACGTGGCAAGAGCAAGAATCAGACAGTTGCCCGACAAAGAGTGATAAAACTAGTAATAGTTATCACTAAAGCTGCCCCCGCTTTCTTTTATTTCTGCTCATTGAAACAAAAATATTGAACGTTATTGTTCTAGTCGGATACTAAAAAAAACAATTGTCTTGATATGAACTCTTTTTTATATAAGAATATATTTTGATGTGACATCTTGGCCTCGCTACGAAAAGTGGTGTCCAGAGCACATGCACAATGTGCTGAACGCGATCCAGATCCAGAAACCAAACACTTGTACTTGATAGCCTAATAAATTCTAAATAAAACGAAAATGCCATAAGCTATAATGTAAGAATAATACAAGAATATTTTCAGCCTAAAATCGGCAGAAAAATAAGAATATTCAGTCTGGGCCGGAAAAATAACATCCTTAGAAAAGAAAAGAGTGTACGAGCAAACGTATCTCGAAAGCACAACAGAGGTGAAATGTAAACAAAAGTATCGCGTTACACTCGCCATATATGCAAATTAGAGTCAAGCTTTTTGTCCTCAATGAAAACGCAGCAAAACATTTACATTTGGATCCCTGCCGTAAGATTACTCAGTGAAAATAAGCCATCCAAATAAACGAGATGCCAAAGGAATATTTCAAACTTTATTCCTCCAGAGCTAACATTTGAGAGAACCTAAAACATATCTTGCAATATCAAGAGAAAAAAAATGGCAAAAAAAACAGAGGTGTCAAACTCTGCAAATTACAAGCGGATAACAGCGGAAGCCACACAGAAATATGACCTCTAACGGCTTTACTCTGACGAAATGTCTCCCTGAAAACACAGGATTAGTGCTTAGCGAAATATTCAAAGATCCTCCGATCGTACCATACAAAAGGGGCAAAACTTCCTAAGCGGCTACTACACGTGAATGGGAGTCGCGCAGGCCTGTCACCTTATTGTTATCCTTGGGTAATTCTGACGATCGGAAGGTACTATACTGATTTAGCTATTTAGTCGCAAATGAACCACACTGGCCTCGAATTTCGATCTAGTATACTTCAGGAATCTCTGAGCTGTTTTTCCCCCAAAATCCATCTTCAGGATCTCTGAAAGCGTTTTCAATTTGTTTTAGATCATAATCTCGGCCATTTCGAAGCGAGCTAATTTAATCGAGCTGAAATAGTAATGGAGGCCGGCAAATACAAACGCTTTTCAGGGACGCTTGAACTCGAGATCTAAACCAAGGACAAAGCTCGTGGCAAAGACGCCGATCCCGCAAGTCCTCGCGCCCGTGTCCCTTTGCTGGCCTCCCATGAGCGTTTGCGGGAAAAACGTCGATCTCTTGCGGGCGTGCAAGCGATCAAATCGAGATTTTTTGCGGCTATATACCGGAAATACCTACATTCTCTCTTCTTTTTCTCTCTATTACGCGGGGAGTCCTAAGGTGCCTCCTCGGGTTTTTGGCCCTCTGGGGCCAAAAACCCTGCGGGGGCAATTATTCTACACATCTATGACGTCGAAAATAGCAATGAAGATCAACTTGTTACCATCTCGATCTTTATTTCTACCGGTCGCACTATGATTCAAGGGAAGAAATTCGCCGAGTGGAGCCGTGACGAATTTCCCACACTGTTATCCATTGTAAACAATCTCGAGCCTTTAGGAAACCCCAGGGAGCGATTCTAGAATACCCCGCCACCAAAATCTAGTGCTTAAAAACCTGCTCCCGCACTCCTGCAGTCACGTAATTCTGAATATTCTCCCGCCGTCCCGCACTCCCGCAGTGGAAATAAATGAATTTTAAATAATTATAGAGCTAGTGCTCCTGCAGTCCCGCACTCCCGCAGTGGAAGTAAATGAATATTAAATGGTTTTAGAACTAGTGCTCCCGCAGTCCCGCACTCCCGAAGTTGAATAATAATGTAATTAGACGAGTAAAACTATTGCTCCCGCAGTCCCGCACTCCCGCAGTGGAAATAAATGAATACTCAATATTTCGGCTCATGGATTATAGAACGAGGTCTTTTCATGTGTAGTGCGCTTGTTTCGGCTGATGGATTTTAGAACGAGGTATATTCATGTGTAGCGCGCTTGTTCCGTCTATACATTATAAAGTAATACGATGACTGCGGGACGCTGCGGGAGCAGGTTTTTAAGCTCTAGATTTTAGTGGCGGGGTATTCTAGAATCTAGCCAACCCCAGTTCACAGAACCCGTCATTGTTCCTCATGGCCTTACCCAATCTTTTTCCAAAATGTCAAGGCATTGAAACAAACAAAGAAGAAATCAACGAAACTAATAATGAAGAAGATGCTGTTCGTGACAATGAAATTTTGGACGTGACAGCAACACATGTGAACAAAGGAACAACAGAAACTCGCCAGATGTCGGAACATATTGAGCCTCTCTCCCTTACCCCAACCAGACTAAATACATTAGTTACTTTAAGAAACACTGTGGGGAACTTAGAAGCCGAATTTACACAGTTTAAGATAACACAATCAGGCAACATCGAACATCTAAAGGACAAAGCTGTTCAGCAAGATCATCTTCTCAAAGTGCAGAAAACGACCCTGGGAGGTCTAGCGGACGACTTGGCAAACACCAACAAACAACTAAATGATGAATTGCAAAAGCACACCGCTCTTATCACAAAATTGCAAGACGAAAACCACGCATTACAGAAGAAAAACGCCAAAATATCGGAAGAAAATTCAGCCATGAAACAAAACCAAAATCACCTAGAGGCAGAGGTCACGTTCCTCAAAGATCAGATTAAATCGCTTTGGGAGAAATTGAATTCACCGGAAATTACCAGTAGTAACCCGTCGAGCCAGCCACCCCCTAACACAGTGGAAGAAAACACGATTTCCGGAACAGATGAAGAACGTGATAAAGAATATGAAAATCCATCACCAAAATGCGACCAGTGGAACGAAAACGAATTGCTGGTTGTGAATCTACCAACATCTAATTCTTTTTCTCCCCTACAAGTACCCCCCACAAAACCAATCGCCAATGGTAAACAAGCCCTGGGGCAAGACACGCAAAACACAGCTACTTCTGCATCTACGACAAGCAACAACAACAACAACAACAACACTCGTTCGAATGAAGCGATCTTCTTATGCGATTCTAACGGAAAATTCCTGGACACAAAACAAATGTTTTCATCGAAACTCGAAGTCAAATACATCACCCCACTGATTGAACATGCAAGAAGCTATATGCAAAAAATCCGCACTCCTCCTCAAATGATCCTGTTACACACTGGCACAAACGACCTTGAGACAGCCAATAGCGCTGTGCACTATTACTAAAAATAGATTTCGCCACATGAGACCCCCCGCACAGACTCAGACAAACATTGCGACCCGCTACAAAGAAATATATGAGCGTGAAGTGCGGTATCGAAGGAAAAGAGCGAAAAACTTCATCAAATTGAAGAGTTAGCTTCAAGAAAGACAAGGAATGGTTGGTACCAAACACTGTTGTTGGGGTGAGTGTAAAACCGACTCGAGATATCCCGACAGATGGCCAAAATCTCTCAAAGAGTTGAACGAATCGGGAGAGAAAGTGTTTATACTGTTCCCGAAACCAACCGGCAAGAACTTTGAGAAGTGTAAGCGTTGGATAGTGGCTTGTTCAAGAGAACATTTTACCGATAAATGTATCACAAGAAACACATATATCTGTGCGCTTCACTGGCCCGGAGGAAAAGGTCCCACGGCCGAATTTCCTGATCCGCTAATGATGGTAAATAAAATAGACAGGCCAAACACGACTCCTACGGTTCGTGGCATTTGTACATTTGCCGTTTATTTTTCGGTCTTTCGACCTTTTTGTCGCTTCACTCTTGTTTATGAAGGGCATTTCGTATTGTGTTATAAGGAGAAATACTAGAGCCATTAGATCGTGCTACGGCAAATTTATGAGGTCATAGGTCTGCATGATTTCCGCTGTTATCTGCGTCTTGCTTCGTTTAGTTTGACAACTCTATAATTTGCCATTTGTTAGTGTATTGTTTGGCTCATTTCTGTTGCAAGATATGTTTCTAAGTCTAAGTATTTGCTTTTGAGCGACAAAATATGACGTTAACCGTGAATGAGTTGCTAACTTGCATTCTAAATTGTGACGCCGGGCCCGGCTATGATTAGAACTTTTGGACTCCAACGCATAATAATGCACGTGTCCATAGTTGTAAAGCGAAGGAATGTTCTGCGACGGAAAAGCGCGCCAGCCGGTCGAAGGAATAACAGGAGCTGAGTTTAACGGACAATTTCCTTGTATCCCTGAACTTTCCTTGACAATTTTTGCGGCAAACCATTTGCCATTGTCGATGCTTGGATCGAGCCGGCGTGTGGTGATTTCCGCTCTTCAAGCAATCGCTTACACGTTTCAGAAGATCATCTCGTTTTCCGTTCAATTTCGAGCCCCTACATTTCAGCCATCGTCTCAACTGTTCCACAGTGTATTCCTCCGGCTCTCGTTCGAATTTAGATCCAGGTACACCATCCTAATCCGTTAAAACAGTAAAACATTACTGCGCACTACTCGCCATTCGCATACATTTCCTTTACTTCTCTTACAGAATTGGACTTTGTTTGTCTGAGTCTCAACGGGGGTCTCAAATTCGTGACGTCATTAGTGCACAGCGCTATTCCGCCGAAGAACTTGTCTCAAACATTTTAATGTTGATCACTGAGGCCTCAACAAAATTCCCTTCAAGCAAGATATTGTTCTCCACTCTTCTACCCCGCAACGACATCCCAACTCCGTTAATTACTTCAATAAACTAGTAATAGTTCACACTAAATCTGCCCCCGCTTCAATTTTATCCGTCAAGAATATAAAATTCTTATAAAAATTCCGCTGCGTTAAAGGAAAGTATTATTGTATGAACTGAAATTTTATAGTTTTTGTAAACTATATCACTCATACTGTTCAAGTAACTTAGGCATCTTATCATAAATACGATCCAAAGAATCAACAAATAAGTTAACACAACGAACACATTCTGTATGAACTCATTCTATTACATGATACTCTTTACATAATACTCTCACGAAGTGCATTCTGGAAAGAATATCAAACCACTCTGTTGTTCTAGTTTGATACTGAAACAAATCATTTGTCTTGATAAACGAGGACTCTACGAGCAAACGTATCTCGAAAGCAGAACAGAAGTCGAGATTTATTTTCCGAGATGTAAAGAGAAGTATCGTGTTGCAGTCGCCTTTTATGCAAATTAAGTCAAGCTTTTTGTCCTCAATGAAAACGCCGCAAAACATTAACTTTTACATTTGGATCCCTGCCAGTCAACCCAGCCATCACATGGGATCTACGCCACGTAAGATTACTCAGTAAACTAAGCGATCCAAATAAACGTGATCTTTATAATGTGGTGGTTTGGTCGAGTCTGTCGACCCCGTTGCTGATTTGTGTCCGACAGATCAACTTCTGTACCAAAAAGTTCAATCTGGTACTGCTGGTATCCGGTCGTTTCGATACAAGTCGTATCGAAACGACTTTACATTTGTATCGAGACGACTTCGATTTGTATCCAAACGACTTTGTATCGAAACAACCGTAAACCGTGCTGCTGAATAACCATTAAATTCAATATATGAAGAAATTACTTTGATGACAGATACCAGCCCTAAAATATATTTTGGCAAGATCCTATATCCTCTCCTCCTCGTGCAGCAAATATTATCTTCCTCGATCTCCTCCTCGTGTTCGTGGTTGCGAGAATTACCCATGTAGCATGCCTTCGTTGCGAGCTGACTGAAAAATTAACCGGGACCACCGTGCGCGCCTAGTTTCGTCAAATCGGGGTTGATTCGCATACTACACCAATATTTCATCATATAGCTTCTTGCGTGTTCAATCAGTGGGGTTCTGATGTATTTGACTTCGAGTTTCGATGAAAACATTTGTTTTGTGTCCAGGAATTTTCCGTTAGAATCGCATAAGAAGATCGCTTCATTCGAACGAGTGTTTGTTGTTGTGTTGTTGTTGTGCCTATCGTAGATGCAGAAGTAGCTGTGTTTTGCTTGTCTTGCCCCAGGGCTTGTTTACCATTGGCGATTGGTTTTGTGGGGGGTACTTGTAGGGGAGAAAAAGAATTAGATGTTGGTAGATTCACAACCAGCAATTCGTTTTCGTTCCACTGGTCGCATTTTGGTGATGGATTTTCATATTCTTTATCACGTTCTTCATCTGTTCCGGAAATCGTGTTTTTCTTCCACTGTGTTAGGGGTGGCTGGCTCGACGGGTTACTACTGGTAATTTCCGGTGAATTCATTTCTCCCAAAGCGATTTAATCTGATCTTTGAGGAACGTGACCTCTGCCTCTAGGTGATTTTGGTTTTGTTTCATGGCTGAATTTTCTTCCGATATTTTGGCGTTTTTCTTCTGTAATGCGTGGTTTTCGTCTTGCAATTTTGTGATAACAGCGGTGTGCTTTTGCAGTTCATCATTTAGTTGTTTGTTGGTGTTTGCCAAGTCGTCCGC
>JAHPZR010005810.1:7500-14066 GCA_019787425.1 Platygyra sinensis | reverse complement strand
GCTTATTTGGTGAATTATGCCAGTCTTCTTATGAGAAGAAATTGTTTTTCTTTTCTAACACCTACTAACTTTCTCTTCGGTTCTCAGTGACGCGGATACAGTAAAGAAAGAGGAGATAACAGTTAACGAGAAGGTAAGAGATTGAGTAAGAAAAATGTGCAAGTAAATTTCAAACGCAGCCGTCCACAAGTCAACCAGAGCGGGTCAGCATGGTATGACTCAGTTGACAATGCTAGTCTTTGATATCTCCTCAGAGACCTCAGAGTCAACAGGCGCACAGACCCGCTTTCTTACCCTCGACCATAGTCCTTTAAAATTGAACCACATGACAGTCCTTAATATTTTGATGATCTTAGGCACTTAGAATTGTCATTTGAGAAAGTAACTTAGCCAACACAACAAGCAAATTCACATATTCAAAAGTGTTAGAAAATTTTAGTTTATGTATGTTCCCAGGTTAGATTTTGTACAACTACTGACAAATCCTTATCCCTCTAGTAATTCTGTTGACATAAACGCAAATCGATTGAATCATCTCATAAGGGATGGGAGAACTTTAAATGACTTTGTCTAAGTTTTCCACTCTTCTGTTCTCGACCTTGTGAACTGCTCTCCCGTGAAAGTTGTACAAAGGATCGACAACAGAATTAACAGGAAGGAACAATCGATCGAATCGTCTCATAATGGAGGAGATAGCGTCACGTAATTATAAGTTTATTGTACTGTTTTGCTCCTCTGTTCTCGACCCCTTGTACAATTGTCTAAGTTTGAGATGAAGATATGGTTGATCATCGCAGTTACGAACACAATGTAATTCAGGTCTGAACGGGACAGTGCTCTACCAACTGAGCTATCAAGACAACTGAGAGCTGTTAAAATGTTATATGAACTTTCATCTATTCACCTGTTTGTCGTTCGAGACTTGGACAAAAGAACGAGAACAGAATTAATACGAATGAAAATCATGTTTATTAGTTACAAAATAAAAAACTCAGCTCTTGCCACGAACGGAACGGCTTTTGTTGGAAAGCGATAGAGATATTCCGTAAGGGACCAGGGCAACTGGAAAAAATTTATGTGGACGCCAAACTAGTGGATGTACACTGTATCAGCTAGTTAGGATTTTGAGAACAAAATAAATCTTTCCTATCGACAAGGACTTGGTTAGCCGTTGATCGAAATCTCGCGCGAATGTAATGCACATCACTCACATGAAATGCCCCAGTGTAAGTTAATCGCTGAGATCTTCAAGTCTTTGGGTTTCATATAGTATCCTTAATAAAGGTGAAAGGTTAAGGTAAATTTTTCCGTGTTTTTGTTCAGACAGGGACGAGAAAGCGAAAGAACACAGAACAACACGAGCACTGTGCTGAAAGTAAAGTTCGACGAAAGGAAGTGAATGGTCAGTGGCTGGACAATTTAGACAACTGCACCGAGGTTAAAGTCCTTGGAGAAGGAGCCTTCGGAAAAGTAGGAAAATTTAACATTATGGATAACTATCCTTCAGGAATTCCAATCTTAAGTCCACAAAATTTCAAATTTGTTGCGTTTGCTCGTAGAGTCCTCAGAGAAGTCTCGCTTTTGACAGTTGTAATCTTATTTCTAGCGAGCATTATAAGAAAATCAGACTGATTTCAGGGAACTACTATTGTATGTGTGGGTTGGTGTTGTATAAAGCACCTCAAAGGTGGATCATGGCTATATACAGTAACGTGTTTATTTTACTCTTGTTATTTAGGTATCCCTGTTTCATCACAATGAAACAAATACGGATTATGCCGTAAAGGAAATCAAAACGTTCGATCCAGAAAGTTACGCGATCGAGAGTAAGATCTTGGCCCTCGGTAATTCCGCTTGGAATCTTTTTCTCTCCTCACTTTGTGGAGAGTTCCTTTATAAGGTATGTTAAAATCAAATACAACGTGATCAATTACCTAAAGTTTCCTAAGCTTTCCAGCGTTTCAAGACAAGAAAAAAGTAAAACGACTAAAACACAGGAAAACAATGGATGGTTTAAATCTTGACAAGTGCATACGAGTTATAAGAACAGAAGTCAGACTTTACATGCTCTACCTCTCCCCCCTTCCCCCCACCACCCCGATCCTGCCCCCCCCCCCTTTCTGGAGATAGGTCTGAGATTTACCACTTGTCCCTTTCTCCTGGAAGAGGGAGAAAGGGACAAGAGAGATCTTGCAGCGATCGTTTCTGTTGTTGTTGTGTAGAAACCTCTTTTTATTATCCATTACATAATTCTTTGACGTGGGCGATTGATCTAAACACGTCAAGTGAAGCAACCAGAAGTGGGGCGTGTCCGAGGTTATTGTACTGTAGCAATACCCATAGCGCACTAAAGGCGACCTTCCTTTACGAAATACTGTAACAATAACTATCTTATGATCAATGTCCCTCTAATCTATTCACATTTCAGGGCTGCCGTTATTTGGTATTGGAGTTTATGCTTGCAGGAGACCTGCAGAAGGTTTTCAAGTTGCACAAAAAACTGTTTTGTGAATTCCAAGCGAGGTAGGATGAAATTAAAAATGGAACGAGTTTGTGGCATTATATAATACAATATACAATAAATATGTATAGAGATAAAAAAACTACCTATCGTCATGAGCTCTAGATGTGTGCGAAAAACTAGATTGCATTTTTAAATTTTTGGCCTCCCAGGCATAGTATACGAAGTGGAAGTCCGTTTTATAAAGGTTTTTTGGGTGGTTACAGCGATTTGATGCTCGAAATTTTCAAATTGTAACCCCCAGTTTATATTAATGGCTTCTGATCTAATAACACTACTTGAATAGTCTCATTATTGTGATGTTTTCATTCTTTATGGTTTTAGATTCTACATCGCTGAAATTATCTGCGGCTTGGAATTCCTGCATTTGCAAGGAGTGGTCCATAGGTAAAATCGAATTGGTTTAATTATTTTTAAAGCACTTGTCCTCATTAATTATCACACACATGAATAAGTACAATACTAACTACTTATTAACCGAGTGTGAGGTCTTTTAGGTATTGGCACTTGTTGATTTCTAGCTGAGTACTGATACAATTGTTGTTGTTGTTGTTGTTGCCCGTAATCGCCCTTGGAAGAATTATGTCCTTCAAATGATCAATCAGAGTGCGCGTTATATCGGCTACAAACAAAAGCCATATAATACAGTGTGTCGAAAAGTTATTGACTTTGCATTTATCAGGTTGCGCAATTGTCTTAAAATATTCGCGCCAACTTTTCATCCAGTAAAAATTAAAACGAAAAACCAATTGTTAATTGTTCGTCGTTTTCCATAGCTTCGTGTAATTACTTCAAGTTTTGATTGGTTCACTGTATTGTCTGTGTTCTTTTTGATTGGCTAGATAGATTACTCTAGTTTTGGTTTTACGGCACTCCAATAAAACTAATACTGCTTAATTCATACAAAGTTTGTCAACCTTTCAAAGCCCGCAATATCCAAGTTGCGGGCACTTTGTGTGGATTGCGTAGTTTAAGCCATTGGTATGAGCTTAAGCAATTTTTGCAAGTCAATCTTTCTGTTACTTTTCAGCAAAAATTGTCAAAGAGGATTCTGTGACTTGTTGTAGATTTAAATTACTTGCACCCAATTTTCTCATGCATGCTTTGAGCACGCACTGATCGATGTTGAGGAACTAGATCTACTTTGTATGGAAGTCACTTCAAAGGGATAACTGTTTCTATCTTTCATGTTATTACGACAGAGACTTAAAGCTCGAAAACGTCCTCATTGACGAGGAAGGACACCTCAAAATTGCAGACTTCGGTCTAGCAAAGGACAATATGTGGCTGGGAGAGAAAGTCGAAGAAGATTGGGAAACCGGGACACCTTCGTATATCGCGCCTGAAGTAAGTTCAATCTCAAGCCTCACAAATAACAAATCATCAGAAATTATAGCGTCTGGCCTAGTTTACCGGATGACAGCAGATAAAATATGCATTGTCCCTCATTCTTTCCAGCGTTAGTCGAGTATATAAGCGAGCGCACGAGCACATGAGCCGACACAAGCACGCCGTACAATAGCGCACGAACACGAACGCACGAGCACACGAACGCACGGGCACACAAGCACACGAGCACACGAGCATGACGAGTTTACACTCGAAAATCAGATAAATCTCAGATGAAAAGAGATGAATTTCGCTCGAGTTTGCGTGATCCTTCCCAGAGAAAAATGAGAGACTACTTAATTGTAGTCCAATCAGTTTGACGAGATGAACCAACAGCTATAGGTTTGTCTTTGCTTTACCCTTCAATCTTTCAGTGTTATTATTTGAGGTCCTGCTTTATCCTGTAAAGTTTCGCTTTGCCTGCTCTTTACAATTCGTTACGATAAACCGTGACGACGTCTTGATTCTCATTATGACTCTTTTTCAGGTAATTGAACACCAGCCATATGATGAGGCCCTGTTAGGGGTAAATTCCGACAAGCGACATGGCCTTGAACCGGCGACATGAGAGTCACGAACTGGCGACGACCGACAGACTGTTGCAACGAATTAGCGAAAGCGACACAAATGTCAAGACAGACCGACAGCGAACTCCAGAATTGTAAATGTTCTGCGGACTGCGGAATATTTGCGCGTAATTACTTGCGGTCGTAATTACTTACTCATGATCAGTGTTAACAATAATGGCCAATTGTGGCTAATAAGGGTCCAATAAAGGCGAACAGAAATACATCTCATTTTACTGGCGTTTTTCATTTGATTGACGTGTTCAGTGCATCACTCCCTTTGAGGACTTTGCCGCTTAGCGTATCATGTTCTCCTTGCGTGACCCACGTGCGCGCTCCATCAACCTGTCAGAGAGATACTTTTTTCTTTATTGATCGCGTATATCTCGGTGTTCCAAATCGTAAGCGAGTTATTGAAATACATCACTATCAGAGTCATAAGCGAGTCGTCGGAGTGCCGTTGAACAGCATTAACGGCATGGGAAAACACAAAAAACACAAGAAGGAAAAGAGAAAGCGAGAAAAACAAGACAAGTTAGAGAGAAGAGAACAACCAGGTGAGTTAAATCTTCATATAAATGGTCATTTATAGATTGCCAGCATTCGCTCGTGTGAAAATTAGAGGGACGTTACATGTCTTAGGTCACTCCTCTTTTCTTATTTCCAGTTATCTAAAACATGTGGCTAGTGGTCGCTAGTGAGAGAAAAATCTTTAGCATGAGTCAGCGCTAACATAATAAATGGTTTCACAACACACATCATCTGTCATCAACGGGCATCAACGTATGCAGTTTACCTCTTCAATCCATAGAGAGCATGTAGGTTAACTCGCAAGGAAAGCTCTTTCGTACATTAACGACATTAACGTTTTGCACGATAGAATTCCCCTGCGCAATTTTGTTTACTAACAGAAATCAGCGGAAATACAGTGGAACCTCGATATAACGTAGGTCCAAGGGACTGGCAAATATGTTTGCCAGAATGAGGTCAATGAGTTTCGTTATAGTGTCTATATTACACTGAAGTTTTTTCCCATATAGTTCTTTATTACTGGAGCGAAAAATATCGTTCGTTGTACCAAGAGTTTCGTTATATAAAGGTTTGTTAAATCGAGGTTTCACTTTGTCGGTCTTGAGGTCTGGTGACCTCTGGTGACAGCAGACCCTTGACAGACTTGACATGACAGACTTAACACCTACTTTATCAGAGAAATGCTTCAACTCATCTTAAAAGAAAACTCTTTCCAATTTAATGGGAAACACTATCTCCAGACACAAGGTACAGCTATGGGCACAAAAATGGCAGTAGCTTTTGCCAATATCTTCATGAACGCGATAGAGAGAGAAATCATTCGCCTAAGCCCTAACAAACCACTGGTCTGGAAAAGATATATTGACGATATGTTTTCCCTATGGAATATAGACAAGAAAGACATACGCTCGTTCATAGAACTAGCTAACAACCACCATCCGACCATAAAATTTACGGCTGAGATCTCAGACACAGAAATTGCTTTTCTGGATACATGTGTTTATAAGGGCTACAGATTCGAGAGCGAATCTATCCTTGACGTGCGAACACATTTCAAACCGACAGAATCTTTCCAGTACACAGAATATTCCTCCTGTCACCCACCGGGCGTCAGGAAAGGCTTCATTAAAGGTGAAGCTTTAAGACTTCTTAGAACTAACTCTACAGAGGAAACTTTTGAAGTACTGTTTAAAACACGTGCTGCGAGTGTTTTGAACGGCTTCAAAAATCCGCGATAACACCTACCTGCGAATTTTTCTACTGTTTCAAAAACCCGAGAAAACACGTGCACGCGAATTTTTCTACTGTTTCAAAAACCCGAGAAAACACGTGCATGCGAATTGTTGTGCGGCTTCAAAAACCCGAGAAAACGCGTGCATTTCAATCGACAAAAATTCTGTTGTTTTCGTCGAGAGCTTTTTGAGTCGAAGCTTTTTGCCTCAGTCCTTATTATTTCCTTAGAAGAGTCGTGGTCATTTGTAATGCCTCCAAAAAGAGCTTTTAGAAATTCTAAAAGTGAGCAGGAAGAAAGAAAATTTCTAGAAAAATCTGTTCCTAGA
>JAHPZR010005810.1:0-2500 GCA_019787425.1 Platygyra sinensis | reverse complement strand
AGATGAGAAAGTTGCATTTAAGATCATATTTTTGGATGAATTCTGAGTAAGAAAGAAAATTCCCATCTGTTTTGAGAAGATCATGCACCAGATAGACGCCACGATCGTACCAGTTCCTGTAGAAAATGCTGTGACCGTGGATTAAAATATCTTTGTTGTTAAATAAAATTTGTTCTTGGCCGGACTGATTAGGAAAAGATTCTTTCAGTTCCAAGAAATACAGGAGAATCAATTTATAGAACTGAGGTAGCTCAATCTGATCGAGAAATTTCTTGTCATAATTACATCGTAATATGAAGTTTAGGCCCCCGTATCTTTCGAAAAAATAGTTAGGAATCGCCTTCCAAGATTCACCACTTCTATAGTCAACAGCTAACAGTCTAGAGATCCAAGCTAACTTCAATGATTTTGATAAAGCATATATACTTGGTGCTCGTAGACCTCCTTGGTCGTAATCTAAAAACATCACTTTACGCTTAATTTTGTCCTTTTTATTTTTCCAAATGAATTTAAATATGGCCGAATTCACAGCGTTAAGATATTCGAGAGGAACATCAAGGCTGGATAAAGAGTGTATCAGTTGTGAGATGCCAAGACTTTTAGCTATTAGGCACCTTCCAAATATTGTAAGACTCCGACAGTTCCATATGTCAAGGATGGACTTCAATTTTTGCAATTTTAACGTAAAGTTGTATTTTTCATTTTCTTTCTCATTATAGGAGATAAAAGTGCCCAGCACACGAATTGGTTTTTCTGGCCATTGAAATCCAAAGGGTTTGTCTTGTCTATGCCTCCACGGTCCCAGCCACAAAGCTTTAGTTTTCGAAGGGTTCAATTTCAGGCCAGAAATATCGCCAAAATTTTCCAATACAGCAATTGCCTTGTTAATCGAGTTACAGTTACTGTTAAGAAGCGTGGTATCATCAGCAAATTGGCTTAGTTTTAATTCCTTACCGAAAATATTTATACCCTGAATTTCTTTATCTTGCCTGATTTTGCACGCTAGTAATTCCGCGGCCAAGATAAATAGACATGGGGACAGAGGACAACCTTGTCTCACTCCTCTTGACAAGCGAAAATAATTAGTGCAGAAACCATTGTTTAGGACTGCACTCTCTGAGTTAACATAAAATATGGAAATCCAGCGTTGAATGCTTTCACCAAAATTAAAAAGCTGAATCGTTCTTTGTATAAATTTCCATTCAATTGTGTCGAAAGCCTTTCGAAAATCAAGCTGTAAAAGTATACCTGGAATGTTGCGAAGCTTTGTTTGTTCAAGGATGTCATTTATTAGCCTGATGTTTTGACCGATGTATCTACCTTTTATGAAACCTGTTTGATCAGGATTAATTAGCAGGGTTAAGACTTTTTCCAGTCTCTTGGTAATAACTTTTGATGCAATTTTGTAGTCTACGTTTAATAGCGTTATTGGGCGCCAATTAGCGAGTGAGGAGAGGTCGGAGTCCTCTTTGGGTATAAGAGTAATTACACCTCTCCGTTGTGAGGGTGCCATTTCACCCACTCTGTACGAAGCGTTGAAACTGTCAACAAGATCCTTACCCAGTAAATCAAAAAAACAGTTGTAAAATTCCCAAGTAAATCCATCCTCGCCTGGTGATTTACCTCTGCTGAATGTGGATAAAATGTCTTTGCACTCCTTGAGAGTGATATCTCCTTCTAACTTACTACTCACCGAATCTTCGAGTCTAGGTAATTCTAAGTTTTCAATAAAACTTATGAATTGCGCATTTTCAAAGCTAGTGGTAGAAGTATAGAGCTCTTTATAAAATATCTCAATTTCCTCAAGTATTTGTTTTTCTTTGGTCACTGACTTACCCTCCGGATGCTTCAACTCCTTTATTGTTTTATGACTGTAATTTCGTTTCTCTAGGTTGAAGAAATATTTAGTCGGTTTTTCACCCTGCTCAATCCATCTTGTTTTAGAGCGAACAATTGAGCCCTTTCCTCTGTTTTCATAGATGAGACAAAGTTCCTGTTTCAACTGGTTATGTTCAGCTTCTAAGCCGTTTTCTCGATGGCTGTCGGCACCGCTACCGCTAGAAATGAATTGGTCTAGATCGTCCAGTCTCTTTTGGAGATCTCTCTCTTTTCTACGAATATTTTTTGCTTTATTTTTTGCATAAGGGATTGTCAAACCTCTCAGCTCCATCTTAACTAATTCCCATTTCAGCCTTTTATCTTCTTGTCCAGAATATTTTTCACTAATAGAAGAATAATTTTCTCTAATTAAAGTTACATAATCTTCGTCGTCCAAGAGAGAGTTATTAAATTTCCATAATCCTGGACCTCTTTTATTGTTCGAGCCATTCAATTTGAGTTTTACTGCCTTATGGTCTGGGGCGTTAGAAACCACAGTTTCTATTTGTTCGACCCAACTGATTTGATGTTGCGGTATTAGAAAGAAGTCAATGCGCGAACAAAGTTTAAGCGCTTTTGATTCGTAGGTATAGCTTTTATTTGTTGGATTTTTCTCTCTGTA
>JAHPZR010005808.1:0-12740 GCA_019787425.1 Platygyra sinensis | reverse complement strand
TCTGTTCACTTTAAAATGGCAAGGAAATTCACTCTAAGTAAATTCAACTCAGTGTTGTGGAGTTGTGAGAGTTTTCTTGGTTGTTTTCTAGCTTGACGTTGTATTGGCGGGTAATTCTGAGTTTTTCTCGCCGTAAAATTTGAGTCGATTTCAGTTGAGTTTACCTCTGATCGTTGCTCTATTTATGAGAATTTCCCTGGAATACTCTAAACCAATTTCCTTGCTTCTGCTATTCAATTTACAGCAGAAAAGCCTGATTTCAAGTAATTTTAATAGCAACGACTGACAGAAATTGTTTTAGCAGTAAAACTTCAAACTCCGCACGAAGTTTCACGCCAGAAAAAACGATTTTAGAGAACTTAACTGGTGAAATAAATGCAACTAACATAAATTAGATCGAAAAATATCTGTTTTTAAATGCATCTTTCTTTGTCTAGTAACTGAATAACTCGTTCGTTGCGAAAATTTTTTTACAATCGTTAATAGACGGCGCGCAAGCCGATTCAATGACAAGGCTGCGTAAACAAAAACATTCGTAAAACCAATTTACTTCAGGAAAAGAAAATAAACATGTTATTTGCCGGTTTAGGGCCGATCCGCATAGTGAAAAGCTGTGACCTTGGGCTTAAAAATGCATTTTCAAGCCTCGGTCACAGTGTTTCACTATACGGACCTCCCAGCCGGCGAATAACGTATATATATTTTCGCGCCAAAACATCTTAAAGGAGCCCAGTCTCGGTCCAACGGTTTGAAAAGTTTAGCCTAAATTTTTCAATTTCGTAGTTTGTAATCTGTGTCAATGCTATCCATCCTTACACCATCCTTGTTCCTTTATGGTTTATTATTATCTCTTTGCTGTTTTTCTATCTTTGTAAAGTAATATTTTCAGGTTTCATCAATTTAACGGTAACTTTTTCGCTGGTCAAAATAACTCAAAACACCGTGACTGTGTTCCTTTTCAATTATCAGTTTTCAAACTGTATGATGACTTTTCGAAAGACATCGATAGTCAATGGTTTAAGCAATGGAAAGCCCGTGCAATGAGTCAAGCCAATCAGCGAACAGTACTTGATCACGTGATGTGCGCCCGAAAAATGAGCTGCTTTCAAAATTTTCATTACCAACACCTCGAATTGACGTGAATGTTTTCACTGAAGAAGCTCGGAATTCTCTTCTTCGCCAACTTAATTGACTGTGTATCTGGCTTCAGCAACATTCCTCCACTTACGAGAAGCTAACTGCGGCAAACATGTAAGTGCATTGTTGTTTCAGGCCGAAAAATGTTCCAAACAAACAACCTGTTTGCGAGTTGATGTTGCTTTATTCACGACGAAGAACACGCTTCTCTCCTGGTGTACGGGTTTACAAGGGAATAACCATTGTCCTTTCTTTGTTTAGAAGTCATTGGTTAGCTGTTGTGTATTGTTTGGTCCTTTGTAGCGGCTCTTGCGAACCGGTACACGAGGACAGAACCAAGAAAACTTTAGTTCCGTTCACGGACGTTTTCCTTCAAAAAATACATTTACGAACTAGTTCCTCTTTAGTGACTAATTGTTTGTAATTGTACACACAATTTGCCAGAAATATGAAAACATTGGTCCGTACATCACCGTACACAAAATTATAGTTGCTGTACACGCGCTCTCACCATGCCGGACTGAAAACTATGTTGACAGTTCACAAATCCACAGGTAAGCGAAATTCGGCTCATGTTCGGTCTAAAACGAACAATAACATCCTATTGTTTTACCCTTTTGTTCAAGATGCAAATGACTCCTTTGTTCCTTGTTTTGCTTTTGTCCTATGCATTATGACGTCAGCTGTGCCGTTTTACATGGATAATTCACTTGTTACACTTGCGCTAAATTAAACAAAGTACAGCTGGGATTATTTTTTATGCTCAAAATTTTCTCCGAAGTTACCTTGTACTTTGGGAAATGAGATTTACGATTTATTATTAAATTTCCTGTTAGCACCTACGCAGACAATATTCTGTTTTGGACTATGGCCGTGTTTAGGTTTTGGAGCGATTTTACAATACCGCGCCACTTATTAACATATCAAAAGGAATTATTCAGATTCAGCGAGATGCAAATGAATGGCCCTTTTGTCTAAAATCTTGCTTAGGTGTTCTGGGATCTTGAATTTAAGTTGTAAATAACGGTCTGAAAATGTTTAAATCAGTTGTGCCATTTTTGAAAACTTGTAGAAATTAGAAGTTTCATCACAAAAAAAAAATTAAAATAAAATAAGTTTCATCACCAGAGTTTCTAACACCGACTCCGACAACGGAGTCAGTGTTAAAAACGGAGTAGGTAGAACTTCGATTCAGTTAAGCCATGGTTTAAGCGCGCGCGCGCTGGGGTTGACATTGACGCAATCAACTACTCCACCAAGCACACGACTAAAATTAAAGCAAAATTTTCCTACGGTGACCAAATCAATTTTAATGAACCTGTACTTAAACCAGGGAGACCAAAATAGCTGCATATCGCTAGCCACTAACTGTTAACGTCTTTCAGCTGAAAATCTAGCTGTTATCTTTCGAAAATTACACTGAAATCCAACTGCAAACATGTACCTGCAGATGGCGTAGTGCGCGTGCAGACACGCAAGTGTCTTACTTACTGGGGAGGTGACAGGAACAAATGTAACGGGCACCGTAAAAGTTTTCAAAAAAGAACATTAACTTTAGAAAACGCGTGGTTACCCCTACATTTTTTGTTGCGAAATGGAAGCGGCAAGCCTATATATTCAACATATGATTAGTTTCTGGTCGTGAGCAAAAGGTATTTAGACTGTATTTTAGCTGAACCAGAGGAAGGCTGTCAGAGACGTTAAAAGCGATTTTGCAACGATTTTGTTACTAAAAACGTAACAAAAAGGATTTTAATGTTACCATTTGCCATGTAGTTTAAAGATCTTTTTAAATGTGTTTGCCTTTCTGTATGTAAAGGCGAATTCTAAGGAAACCTGTGAAGAAATTTTTTAGAAAAATGCTGATGTCAGCATTTTTGTTGAGATTCAAGGCTAATTATCTCGAAAAAATGCGTGGTTACCCCTATTTTTCTTTGTGGATTCACATAGCCCTTGCAAATATCTACTTTTTCCGCATGGTCCTAACTTGGCGCAAAAACCTTTGTATTTAGTAGGCACCGTCCTTAACCAAAGTGCTTGTTTCGAAAGTTTAAATTTCTGTTCGTAGATAGAGTTAATTACTTTAGTTTATCCTCGACCGTTTGATTGTAATCCCGCCCCCTCGAGTTCTGAATATTTTGTTGCGAATCGCATGAGACAAACAAGATTTGGTTTTAAATAACTTTGAAGGAAAAAATCTGGGGCGGATCTAGGGGGGTTCGATCAAACTACGACCAAAAAAACAATTCATTTTTTTCTTTGGATTTCAAAACTTCGTTAACTAGACACTAACTGATCCAAGTTTTAAGTTCTGATCTTAAAAAGACATCTGTTTATTTTAAGTGGAATTTTCTTATTTATTGGTCCGCCATTACTAACTTTAAAATCTTGAGAGAACTGGGTCGAGGAGAAAATGACGTCAAAGACTCACTAGTTTAAGAATGCAATGCGTGTGTACGCGGCTGAATAAATATGCAACACGGGAGTTTCGGGCTTTCATACTTTTAAACCCGTGTTTTGCATATATAATAAATTGCGTTTACACGCTGAAATCTTCAGCTAGTGAGTAAATGACGTCATTTTCTCTAGATCCAACCCTCTGAGGTCTAATCGGTCAGTTTTGAACGTGAGTAATGGCGGATCTTAAAATCCAAAATTTACACTTAAAATAAACAGCCTTTGGATAAAAGAAACACAATCATTCTTAAAATTCTTAAAAGTTCATAACCAAGCTACTACCATCTTTAAAAATTGAGATATTAAAACACGCTGACTCTGCCTCAGAATAGCGGAAATTCCGTTTCCGAGGACTTGAAATTTCAAAATTTTCCGGGAAAGGATGCCATCGAACCCCCTCTTCTAAAAACCTGGATCCGCGCCAGAAAAGCGGTAGATCATAGTTCCTTGAAAAATAACCTTACTTAGCTTACGTAGCACATTTTAACGATCCTGTTGTTTGTGTATCAGATGAAGGTTACAAAGGAAGGAGAAACGGCAACTGCAATGATCAACGATGAAGAGATTCGAGCATGGGTAATCAAATGGGAATATGGTAAGTCCTGATGCAAAACCCTTGTGGTTATAGAAAATATTCATTGTTTTTGATTAATAATGGTCATACTTCCCTTTTAAAATTTGGTCTTCTTGAAGAAGTGTCTCGCCCAGAGGAATTGCTTAAATCTTTAATTAACAGCTGTCTTGAGAGAATCGTTTTATGTTGTCTTGCTCGACTCAGGCTGATCAGGGCGCGGGTTTATTTTCAGCCAATATGGGACAGTTGCCTCTCAACTAAAAACAAAATTAATTATTTATGATACTAATTCGAAAGTGGAATTGTTGTTCTCTCTTAATTCGAATCTTATTTTTTCTTGATTTCTCTGGTCTCCACTGTGCTTTGGTTCTTTAATTTCAACAGAATGAATGATAAATAAATAAAAATAAATAAATAAGATCACATCCACATCTATATCTACGCAAGGGGATCCTGTAAAGGGATATACCCATCACTACAAGACTAACCTAGAAAGAATAAGATTTTTCAACCTGGAGAGGGTTAAAAAAAAATAGGAGATAGTTTGAGTTAAAAAGAAACTTGTTAAAAATCCCAACTACTGTAAATGCTCGAATTAGCGCCCAGCTTCAAACAAGCGCCCCCTTTGAATTAGCGCCTCCCATAAGGCTCAAAATTTGTAATAAGCGCCCTCCTTTCAGTTCATAGTTCTGGCGTAAACACGATTGCTGGCGTGGATTTTTTTCTTTCGTGGTTTCTTCATGAATGATCTCCCTGTTGTTCACGGTTAGCCAACCAGTAAGCTCCTCGATTGAATATTAGTCCAATAAAGTAGTAATCTGTGAAGTATTACTTTTTGTTGGATAACGGTAATTCAATTTATGGCAAGGAAAGACAGCAGACAGTTAAATTTACTTACAGCTCGTTCGTGTATTCAGATCACCTAATCTGATGGACTTGGTACCTTGGTATAGTTTGGAATATGAATTTAGGAATATCCTCACAACATAATGTGAGGACGGAAGCATTTGCTTAGATCCTTTTCTCCTTCGCGAACCGGTGAAATACTAAACATTATTTGCTCTTTTTCACTTGTGACAGATTACATTCACGATGTAACACAAGTTTTGGAAAGTCTCAAGAGGAAATCGATTTCTCATTATCAATTATTCGTCGAGCCTGCGTTTGTTCGAGACAGTGAAGGTAACACTTGGGATGGTTACATTTATCTGATAAACAACAGTGAAGAGTAAAAGAATTTTTGTTGAAAAAAACCTGAAAATATTGGCAAATGTTTCTAATGGTCAGGCTAAAACAAGTAACTATCTAGTAATTCGATATTTTAACTCAAATTCTTTCCTTGAACTGGAATTCATGTAATGGACGGTTATCCCCTCGTTCAGGCCCCGTCTACATTGACTATAAAAGTTGGATTTATGCAGATAACTAAGTTTTGTATGCATCAAACGAAATTCTCCGTAACATGTAAGTCAATAAAGAACAATTCGAGAGACCCAACCTTTCTGTGAAATAAGAAAAACCATCACAATGAACTTCAAAACCACCAATGACGTCATCTTCAACCTGAAAAAGACCAAGCTAAACTTAATTACACGAAAAAATATCTACATTTTCCTTTCCTAACTTGCAAGTTATGCTAGTTAAAAGTATCATAGTATTCTACCAGACACCGATAGAGCAATCCAAGTTAAACAAAACCACTTTAACAAACAAACGGTAGATTATATTCGATCATCAAAAACTCAAAAGCTAAGTGAGGCGTTTGACCTCAACTCACGTTGGAGAATTTACTGTAGGTTTCTCGACTCCACGACTAAAAATTTACTGTGGTGTGCAAAACAAATTAATATTCGACACTTAAACAAAGGCGTAGTAGACTAAAGGACGCTATCTTAGCTCCACAAGAAATATTTTATAGGTGACATAATTGTTTACACGTTTGACACAGTAGTACATGCTTGGCTAGGTTCGTGTCTTTTCACGCTGCTCGCAGCAAGACAGCTGCTTAATACAAAGAGCAGTCTGCTAGGAGAAAAGTCGTTTATTTATTAAATACGTTAAGGCCATTTAATTTGAATTACTCTCCCCCTTGAATAATAACGTAGTTGCATTGGGAGGTTATTCCCTTCTTGTGCCTGTCTGTTCAATTTAAAGGTTTATTTATTTTAAAATATACAATTAGTATTCGATTGAGCGTTTCGTGGTTCATATTTACCAAGTAGGCGTGAAATAATCAGGTACTTGTACTCTTAACAGTCAATATGGGTTCGTTTTTGGTAAATGAAAGCGTGGACCCCAGACTAAACAAATCGTGAATTAGCTGTTTCTTTTAACTAAACTGAATACCGCGAAAAGAATTGTTGAGTTCTTAAATACAAAATGTTTGATCGAACGGTGCTGTATATCATTCGTAACATTTTCTGAAATTAAACAAGGGATTGGAATTACTAATTGCTAAGGTTTTTAAGATTTCTGGCGTTCATTAGCATTTATTTTTTTCAGTTTACTTTATATTTATCTCCATTTCGTTAAAAATACTCCGCTGCACATTTGAATTTCAACTCTGCCTTAGTTTGGGAATATCTTAAAACACTTTTTTCGTACTTATTTTATTGCAGGCGGATCTTCGATTACGACCACATCTCGTAAGCGACCTCAACCTCTTCTCAGCGACCAGATATAAATTTGCAACCTCTAGTGGCTTTAGAGCTAAACGTCTGAAGTTTTCTTTTGTTCTCAAACTCTCATGAGCGACACTTGACAAATAATAGAACAGAGATTGGATAATAAGGTGTTGTAAGATCATCGTATTCCTGGGGAGTGCAAGAGAGGGAAATTTCTTGTTGGCAAGTACCTCATTTTTTCTCGAAATTGACTTTTCACACGAATAAGACATTTAAAACATGAGGTAAGTCTCGTCAGTTATCATATGCTAATGAAGGAACATTTTTAACCTATATGGTCTCATCTCTCGTAAGCAACCACCTCCCTTAAGCGACTACTTAGGCTCGACATTTTGAGTGGCCCCCTACGGGAGATTCAAGAGTATTTCAGAGAGGTGATTATGTTATTTAATTGGGTCGATCCACACATTTTAGAGAAATTAATATCTACCAAGTAACTTTTGTCTAGACGTTTAGAGCTTTCCAAAAATAATAAGAGTCGAAAATCTCGTCGTTTAGAGCTTATTTCATCAAAAAAGCATACGACAGAGAACAGGAATGTGGGTCCTTTAAAATATTTTTCCTGCTTCGTTTTGCAGGTTGACGTTTGACGCTTAACTGTTTATTCACATTTCCCATCATTAACAATTAAGGCTGTGGGAGGTTTTTCATAGTCAGCTGGTAGTATTGTTAGTTTTGTGAACTGGCTGTATTTTCTGGAAGCTTAGGAGACACTCAGGAACACATCGCCAAATTGAGTTTCCTGTTTTCAGCGTAAGGTATGTCCCAATTTTCATGAAAAGATTTCTTTTTTAGTATTTTGTCTCATCTTTCTTCAAGTGAAATCAAAGTGATATTTATCCTTTAGAAACATCAATATCTTATTTACTGAAGCACAAACTCAAGTAAAGAGAAGATTCAGTTTCTGACATATAAGAAATTGTTAGGAAAAAGGTTTCTCAGGTTGACAAAAAGACTTGAATTTAACTGGCTCTAGTTATAAAAGAAATACTTGCATATTATTTCAGTCTTTGTGTTACGGTGGCAATTTATGAAAAGTACCTTAAAGGTCAAGACAGACACGCGATGTCCTGTGGTGGACAGAACAGAATACATCAGCTTGAACACCGGAAACATAAATCACACATACAGCCACGAAACTTGTAAAAGTTTTTCCTGACGCTAAAAAGTCACCGCTATTCAAAAGTGGTGTCATTTCACCAATGGGTTCTTACTGCGCCTCAGTCATGTAGTAATGAACAGATACTTTATGGCGACTTCTTTAAAGGTGCCCAGAAGGGAGGGGTGACTCTATTGTTTTCGAGTATCTGTCAGAGACCGACTCATCACTGCCAGTGTGACGTCACATAGTAACAAGTCGAAGCTTCGCTCGACTTGCCCAGATTTGGCTTCGGGACTCCATTGAATTCAAACTAAAAAAAGGATAATACAAGCTATTATTGCGCTATTATTCCTTAATTTGGCACAAGTGTGCAAGCTTTGTAGTGGATGTCGTCTGTGAGCACAACTGTTTGTTGTTTTGTGTGCGTTTTGGCTCCGAATTTTATTGAAAACAAATCGGGCCAAGTGGGGTTACCGCCATCTTGACTTCCGGTCAAGTAAAGGCTACCCAAAACGCCCGCCGTTTTCTCTTCAAGTTTTCAACAGAAGTATCTCATAATAGGAGGTTTTGTTCCTTTTTGATATAACTTTCTAGCCATTGTTAGTTTTTCTCAATGTGATGAGTCATTTTGCTCAACAATCCTTTTGAGTGCGAGGGTGTACTCTCGCGTGTTGTACTTTGTTGGATTGGTGAAAGGTCAAGAGTGTCTATGTTTACGATTGCGTGACATTAAACGCTTGCTCCCGTAGTCCCCCAGTGGTGTTGCATTTTATGGGTTGATGAACGTAAGGCGAGTAAAACTATTGCTATGAAAGTAAGACGAGTAAAACTATTGCTCCTGCAGTCGGGCAGTGGAAAAAAATGAATATTAAAACTCCGGGTTTCGGCTCATGGATTATAGAACGAAGTATTTTCATGTGTAGCGCGCTTGTTTCTGCTGATGGATTTTAGAACGAGACATATTCATGTGTAGCACGCTTGTTTCGTGTATACATTAAGTTTTCTCTTTTGTTTCCATATGCAAATATTTATTTACTGCGGGACTACGGGAGCAAGCATTTAATGTCACGCAATCGTGGCCGCGTATTCTGAGGTTTAGCCCTTCTTCTCCAAATGCGATTAACTTTGAAGGGATTGTTGAGACGAACCATAAGCACTGAAGGCTTAATTCCCAGCACAGAGCAAACTTAATATACCATGAACCAAACCTCCTATTCTGGGATCAGGACATCTCCGTATTTCTGCGGGGGCTTCGGGAAAACGTTGTCAATCCATTAAACTTTGTCGACGCCTCGGCCACATGTTCGTATGTTTCTACTCAAAATATGAGGCTTTCGAATAACTTATCCAACCGAAAATTACTGCAAAGAAGTCTTTCATATATTTGAATCCTGGGTAACATTGAACAAAGCAATCGAATAATCAAAAAGTTAGAAATTTCCACATAATTTTCAGTTAACGAACCAAAATAAATAAGCCGCCATATCGAAAATCACCGGTGTATGACGTGACGTCACACTGGTAGTTATGACTAAACCACTGATTTGCCTGGAGACACCCCCTTCCTCCTGAAGGTGCCATATGTTTGTGATAAAGTGATAAGAGAGAAGGGGAAATAAATAAGCTATTTAAGGGCTCGGGGGCGCGTTTCTCGAAAGCCCCGGAAACTTAGTGGGCCCGAAAATCAAGTTTTAGGTTTTCGGTATTAGGGAACTTGAGCAAACCACGACGGCAACGGCAACAGTAACGTCGCCAAACAAAAGGTTTAATGAGTAGAACAATAGCTGTGCAAGTGCGTTATAAATCTTGGTACATTTCGTTGCCGTTCTGTGTCAAACAAAAACGTGAAATGACCAAGTTTTGCGTATTTTGGAGAACCTAGGCCACAACGACAAATATTTTGGATTCTCTTATAGAATTGATCGCTGGCATTGCATATTTAGTTTGAGCAGATTTTTAGACAGATTTTCGCTCTGAACGGGTTTAATTACTTACGAAATTCGAGAGTAAAATTTAAATCCACTTTTTGCTTGGCGTCGTCTCTGGTGTCGCCGTCGTCAGCGCTTAAGTTCCCTATTAAAGACAGAGACGTGATATGCCTGAAACTTATTGTATGAGTAGAACCTCTGCTTATATAAAGAATATGTGCTTGAAACAGAACTAAAGTCATATGGTTTGAGATTTTACTAAGGCTTTTCGGGTGCGAAAACGTTTCGGGAGGTCCCTTCAAGAAAGGGGTCCTAGAGCCAGTCGGTATAATTAAAACCTTTGGCATCGAAATAGAAAATGCTGCCCCTCGGCACCACGTGATAAGGGTGGGCTGTATAATAGGCCATTTCCGAGTTCTCTTGTGCCTCTGTTTCAAAGGATGGCTGTTGGAAAAGAGCTAAAAACTGTTCCCAGTCAACCACCTCCTTAAACCATCAGGTTTATGTTTACCTCTTTGTAACGGAAATATCATTACTCTTTCAAAGACACATATCTAAACAATGTTATGTTAGAACAATTTGCAATATAATTGCAGTACTGCATAAGCTTTGTGTTACTTTCAGACATTTCTGTCAGAAAAAGAATATTTTATTTGATACTGTACCGTGATGTCACTAAACTTGTATCACGTTTCTTTACACAGGACTTGAAATGAAGATTGTCTCCGCCGCCTTTGCCGTGGGATGGGCTATCCTTCTAATGAGTTTACGTTATGGTATGGTAAATTATTATATATTTTTTCTTATAAAATGCAGTGTATTGGTTTTACTTTCAAGTCTGCTTAAGCATGTTTTATGCACTTTAACATTTTGCTAGGTTAATTAAGTATTAGGTAGTTACAACTGACCCCTAAATCATGTAATGTTTTTAATCTTATCGAGTTTAAAAAAAGTAACACACTTACTTACTTACTTACCTGTTTTTTTATTGATATATATGTATATTAAGAAATATTTTAAAGATTTGATCCGAGGAAATTTGACCCGATTGTGAAATCTTAAGTTCTATGAAAGGAGAAAAATTAAGATTACCACAAACTCCAAACTGTTTCATATTGAATTAATTTGGAATTTAAGTTTTCCATTAAAACATCTTTCAATTACTTTCAAGTAAAATTTCGTTTCTGGAAGACCATGCGTGTGGGATATTAGAGATATGTTCGCTTTTTATCAGCGAGTACAGGGCTTACAATGATGCCGAAAATTATCAAGAATGCATTTCAATCGAGCAACCTTTGAGCCGCCATTTTCTTCTTCAAACTATTTATCCTGACATACCTCTAACATGGGTAGTGACTAATTGGTTGCCTCTGTTAACAGATCAGCTAGGTTATCTTTTTATATTGCTTAAATCCTTTAACGATTTTAAGAGAAATGTATGTTCTTGTTTTACCTCGTATCTAGGAATAAGAACGCTTGAAATTTAGCGTCAAAAAATTTTGATATGAAAAGGTTTCTTCTTTTAAGGTCGAGCATCTTCTATCAAACATAATCGACTGAAGGACACTAGCCTGGAAGACAGTAAGTGGTCATTTCTTGTATAGGCCAATTGATAGTTTGTTTGCGAGTAACCTTTTCCTCGATCGTGCTCATTCAATCGAGAACATGTGCTTTTATCGATAACGTGATGCCTTCCCATGAGTTTGTTTACCCCTAAGCAATGCGTGACCCATGTGAAGAACGTAATGAACGAATTGTCTCAAAAGGGATCTTTATTTTACTGTTCGACCAATTTTTAATAACGGTTATAGTTATGTTTAAGTATTCTAGTGGGCATTATAATTAACTACCTAGTAGCCTATAAAATAAATCACAGTAAAAGAAGTAATAACAATAATAATAATAATAATAATTAATAAATTAATAATAACAATAATAATTTTTTTACATATTAAACTTTATTTATTTCACATAATAGTCAAAAAATACACACATTAAAAAACGAAATTAAGACTCAAAAAAAATTAGTATACTAAATAGAAATTGATGAAGAAAAATGCCTCCATCCTGGCAAGAATGATGTCTTGATATCTCTCTTGCAATGCTATTTCCAAAATTTATAAAAAGATTCTTGGCCTCGTTTCCTACAAGCCATGTAAAAGTAGAGACACTGGACCTCTATTCTGAAAAGGGTTTGTCTGTACTGATTAACAGTCGTTCCCCTTCAAGAATTGGGGTTTAATCTCAATAAAAGAGAGTTTCGTGATGCCATCAAATTACGGTACGACTGGCCAATTGAGGGACATCCCTACTCGATGCGTCTGTGGTGATATTTCTCCGTGGACCACTCAATGGTATGTAACAAGGATGGCTTTTATCATACAGCGCCACAAATGAGCTTAGAGACTTAGAAGCGTGATCTTTTAAGCATGGTTTTGTTAACGATGTTGAAATCGAGCCTAAATCTAGCAAGACGTGACAGGAGAGCAGTTAAGCAGCGGGTCCAAGCTCGGCGAAGGAAGCCAAGACTAGATATTCATGCCCGTGGCTTCTGGGAACAAACATTCAATCTGCATTTTTGATTAAGTCCTGTCTGTCATCCCAGTGACAGATCATACCAAACAGCTGGAACCAAACGCGAATGGGCTACCGTCTTAGCACAGAGAACGACAAAGCAAGCCGCTTGCTGTGCTCACCGCGAGACGGCGTTCTTAGTACATTGAAACCATTGGTTTCATTTACCACCTTCTTCGTGGTTAACCTCTAGCCAGGTTGGAATGGGCCCCAGAAAGGGTTGTACAGATGTCATAGTTCGTACCTTGCCAGAACTTAATAGCTAACCGTAAAGTGGGAGAGCA
>JAHPZR010005806.1:0-22500 GCA_019787425.1 Platygyra sinensis | reverse complement strand
CATTCAATCTGGGTAATGATGCATGTCTTAAAGGTAAATGAAATGATGATCTCTTGCACCAGAAGTCGCACTCAAGGGAGAGTGTCCTGGGGTTGTTTCAAAGGTTGACAAATGTGCCTACTGCAACAACCACAAATCCAGAAAACCAGGGTTTGCAGTTACGCCAGGTTTTATCCCAGGTACCGTTGTCTAGTTCTTTGCAGATGACACCAAGTACCTTGGAAATGTCACAGTCATTCCATACTGCTGCTCTACCACAACATGTACAGTTATCAGGTGATCTTTCTGCTCTTGGATTTGGTAGGCAACCTTGGCACAACAACAACCCTTTCATATTGCATCCTATTGATAACAGAATCAAGAAATGTGCAGCTTGTCACTTTGAATTTCGTGATCCACTTGGTCCAGTGTTCCTTGGTGTTGTATTACAGCATAAAGAGAATTATGTCTTTACCAGACCAGGTGGAACACAGCAAGTAACACCTGAGCAGAACAGATATTACCACTGCGAGCTTCAGTGCCTTAAATCTCGGCATCCTTATTTCAAGCCTTCATTAGTCCAACTTCCTCCAGAGCTTTGACTTTCTTTTCAGTTGGACCAATGCCTTGACAAGATAGTACCAGGCCCATAAATGTGAGCTTCGGCATATGAAATACACATTTCTCCTTATTAAGAGTAAGACCCCTGTCCCTCAACCTGGTCAACACTTTTTCCAATCGCTTGTCATGCTCAGCTGCGTTAGGACCATAAATGATGATGTCATCTGAAATGTTTGCTGTTCCACTGCAATCTTGCAATACTTTTGAATTACTTCCTGATATTTCTCGGGTGCAGACGTGATGCCAAACATCAGCCGCTTATATCTAAACAGGCCCTTGTGTGTTACGAAGGTTGTAATGCCACGTGACTCCTGCTGAGCTCAATTTGATGGTAGCCCCACTTCAGATCCAATTTGCTGAAGACACTGCCTTCTTGCATATCCTCCAAAACTTCGTCAATTGTGGGGATGGGATGCCTCTTGCAAATAATGGCTTTATTGGCACACCGCATATCTACACACAATCTCACATTACCGTTGGGCTTGGGCACCACCACAACAGGGTTTATCCACGACGTTGGACCTTCAACTTTCTCAATAATATCTTCCTGGAGAAGTTCATCAAGTTTCTTTTCAATCTTCTCTCTCAAGCTAAATGCCGGCCGTCGTAATGGTTGTGCTACCGGCTGGACTTGCTGATCAATATGTAAGTTCAGTTGAAAGTCTTTCAATTTGCCAATTCCTGTGAACACATCTTTGTATCTAGTCATTAGCTCACTGTAATTTACCACACTGTTAACTGGAATGTTCAACTTCAGGACTCCTAACTCAGTGGCCGTTTCTCTTCCTAGAAGTGACTCCCCTTGACCCTTGACAACTGTAACTTCAGCTGACACACACTTGTTTCCCATTGTGATATCCGCTGTAAATGTACCAATAACTTCAAGTGGGCTAACTGTTCCATAGGTGCACAGCTTCTTTGTGTTTTGCTGTGAGACACACCTGATATGGCATTTCTTCAGTTGTTCCCACGAGGCTTGACTAATGACATTCGCACTTGCGCCAGAATCGATGATCATCTCCACTGGGACACCTCCAATGTTGACTACTACCTTTCCTCCATGATCCCCACCAGCAATTGCAAACACATATTCATCATCATCGTCATCACCACAGGCATCCTCCTGCATATACCGTACATCCGATTTTCCAGGAGTGGCTAGAAATTTTGTTTTGCATAAATTTGCAAAATGTCCAACCTGTGAGCATTTTGTGCACGTTTTTCCTCTTGCTGGGCACTGAAGATCTCTGGCAAAATGACCCCTTCTGCCACATCGATAACACTCACCAGCAATTGCAAACACATATTCATCATCATCGTCATCACCACAGGCATCCTCCTGCATATACCGTACATCCGATTTTCCAGGAGTGGCTAGAAATTTTGTTTTGCATAAATTTGCAAAATGTCCAACCTGTGAGCATTTTGTGCACGTTTTTCCTCTTGCTGGGCACTGAAGATCTCTGGCAAAATGACCCCTTCTTCCACATCGATAACACTCACTACCTGACTGTGTGCTGAACTTTCAATTGCTCCTCCCAGGCAAGCTCTGACGGACTCGATTGACTGGCTCAGTGGAGAAATTCATACTTTGTGTTTGCCTCCGGACTGCTTCGTAATTACGTGCAATTTCTTGTAGATTCTGAAGAGTGAGGGCCTGACCTTTTTCCAGAAGTTTACGGCACTGCTCATTAGATCTACACTTCGAAACTATTTGATCTCGAATCTGGGCCTCCATTTGATCTCCGTAATCACACTGCTGGGCTTTCCTCCTCAATCGCACTGCATATTGGTCAACCGTTTTGTTTTCTTCCTGTACCATTTCTCTGAACAAATGCCGCTCATAGGGAATGTTAATTTGAGTTACGAAATGTGCTGTTAAGGCATCTTCAGCCTTCTGGTAATCCTTTACACCACCAGTGTTTGGCAAAACATCAAAAATATCTTGAACATCCGATCCCGCACAATGAAGAAGAAGCGCCCGTCTTTGCACTTTGTTGTCCTCCTTGTCTGGAACGATAATCAGACCTTTTCCACCTGCATATAACTGAAAACTTCGAAGCCATCTTTTCCATTCTGTACCCACGCTACTCGGATCACTGTTGACATCAAACGGTCGAATTCCTCCAATTTCCAAATCTTTGAAATTCATCTTCGCTAAAAAGTATTCCTTACACCTTGAGAACCATCCTCGTCGCCAGTTGTAGAATCCCCGAAGAAGATACGACTCGATGGACACGGATTAAACCACAACAAAACACATTTAATAATCCAACATGGCCTGCCAGCTTTTACGCGCCCCCTACATCATGTAGGACAGCATGAAATATACATCTGCGCTCTTCATGTAGACTTACACGAAACATCCTACAGTAAGAATTGTTTTAAGTTCTTCATCTTTGACTGCAGCAATGGGATCTTCACGATTTGCTGGTAAATTGCTCATTACTGAAAAACCCTCTTGTGATAAGCAATTGGGTCCTGATCCACCTTGAAGGACACTCCAGGAGACCAACTTTCCACCAAGTTCGTATTTCTTGCAGCAAAGAAGATGTGAGTCGAGAGAGAACCAGCTTCCCTGGAATATACCCAGATTTTTCAATGATGACATTAAATTAAAGATGAAATAACAACAACATGATTTAGAATTTATGGAGACCTTGGAAAAAAAATCCAAGTCAATCTCTTGCGATCAAACCTCCTCTTAAATTTACATATCCCTAACAGCATTTCCTTTTGAAAAGCCACTGTTTGAATAACCATTCCTCCTGAAAAAAAGCCACCCAACCACGCCCCTTTCAACCCTCCCCCCTTTTAAAATAGTTAAAAACTGGAAGCATAACAAAAACTTAAAATCTTCTGGTGGGTGGGTGGGAAAGTCCGAGATGGGATTTGAACCAATGACCCTCTGTGATCTAGTCGGATGCTCTAACCACTGAGCTACTGGAGACTCTATGGTGAGCAAGGGTCAATTTGTGGGTCTCAACTGGAACCGCATCGCGCAGTTACACAGCCAAGTAATGACTGGCACACATAAACTCACTAACAGCATCGCGCTGTCACATTAAAGCATATCAAGATAAACTCACTAACAGCATCGCACTGTCACATTAAAGCATATCAAGATAAACTCACTAACAGCATCGCGCTGTCACATTAAAGCATATCAGGATGCAGCCAACCAACCTATTCTAAATTCTATATCATGTTGTTGTTATGTCATCTTTAATATACTCACTTTGGAGGTTGGTTGGCTGCATCCTGATATGCTTTAATGTAACAGCGCGATGCTGTTAGTGAGTTTATCTTGATATGCTTTAACGTGACAGCGCGATGGTGTTAGTGAGTTTATGTGTGCCAGTCATTAAGTGTGGGGCCGAGCAAACAACTGAAACAAGTAACTCCAACTGAGCAGACAGTCTGTAAAACGTGTCGGATAAATGTATTTCACAATGTAACATGTCCGCTTATTACAATGGGGTTAATCTCTTTCTTGAAATTTAACAGTAACAATAACCATTACTATTCACAGTTCAGTAATTCTGTAGGCAATAAAATTATTAGTCAAGTGGTGCATGATCAGCACACAATTCTCTAATGTAACAAATGTAACGCGCCTGCTTATTACTACTCGAGTAATGTGATTTCTTGAAAAAGAACAGTAACATCCATCACCATAATACAGGCTGTAGGTATTTGTATGAACTCAATTCTCTAAAAGTTACCTCATCAACCGTAACAACTGAAGTGGAACATTCACTTTGACTTAACAAATTTGTCCCAAAGAAAGGCCTGAGTGGGTAAAAATGTTCAAATATGCAATTAATAACTCAGTTAAACAACTAGTCCAATTTTCTGAAAAAGAAATTTTTTTGATAGTCTGAAAGCATAAGCTCTGGAGGAAGTTGGACTAATGAAGGCTTGAAATAAGGATGCCGAGATTTAAGGCACTGAAGCTCGCAGTGGTAATATCTGTTCTGCTCAGGTGTTACTTGCTGTGTTCCACCTGGTCTGGTAAAGACATAATTCTCTTTATGCTGTAATACAACACCAAGGAACACTGGACCAAGTGGATCACGAAATTCAAAGTGACAAGCTGCACATTTCTTGATTCTGTTATCAATAGGATGCAATATGAAAGGGTTGTTGTTGTGCCAAGGTTGCCTACCAAATCCAAGAGCAGAAAGATCACCTGATAACTGTACATGTTGTGGTAGAGCAGCAGTATGGAATGACTGTGACATTTCCAAGGTACTTGGTGTCATCTGCAAAGAACTAGACAACGGTACCTGGGATAAAACCTGGCGTAACTGCAAACCCTGGTTTTCTGGATTTGTGGTTGTTGCAGTAGGCACATTTGTCAACCTTTGAAACAACCCCAGGACACTCTCCCTTGAGTGCGACTTCTGGTGCAAGAGATCATCATTTTCATTTACCTTTAAGACATGCATCATTACCCAGATTGAATGGAGGCACAAGTCTCTACTCAAGGCAAAGGAGCAATTACAGGACACAGTTTCAGCAATTTCTACTAGACATTGTTTCCCATAATGGTCAACTTCAAAAATCTTCTTAGCTGGGCCCACATTGTGTACCTGTACCAACCTCATTGTGGTTTGTTTTTCCATTCTTAATGACTCCCTGAACTTGATACTCCTTGTACTTCGTTTCCTAAATGCTTTCTTTGCATTCTTGAAGACAGCATTGGTCTTGTCAGAATCTGATGAACCACTGAGGTCATTAGGTTGGGACTGCATGGTGACCTTTCTCTTGTTGACACGATGACCTGAATCTTCTCTTATGTATGGAATTACATTGTACTGCTTGCAGGTAACTACGCCCTCTTTCAGCTCCTTGGCAAACTGAGCTGCCCTGTCCAACTGCCTCCTTAGCGAAATGTCATCTTTCCTCTTCTGGTCAGCACACCTCCCACCAAGGTAACTACCATCTTCATACCTACCAAGGGTAAAGAAACAAGCCGGACTGAGGCTCCATGGTGCTAGCCCTCTGATATTTTTATGGTCTTGACATTATGTTTAAAAATATTGCTCTGATAACAAACTTCCTCCCTTCTCCCTCACTACCCCCAACCACCAAACAGCATAAAATTAGTAGTTCCACTCAGCATATTGCAAATGAAAAACATGTCAACAAACAGCCTCTTTCATGATGTGTGGGGTCAAACAGAACTACTCCATATGATGCTTCTAGTCATACAATTGTAGAGAATAAGATTGGGCAGGTTTTAAGAAAGTTGTCCTATTAAAATTATATGCCTAAATGTATGCCCATAACTGTACTTGTTTTGGTTAGTGGATGACAGAGGAGCCAGCCCTATAACCAGCAAGATGGGGGAGGGGAAGGGGGTATACCTAGAAGTTTATTGTAGTTTTCTTTTTGTGAAAGTGAGCTAGGCCAGGAATCAAAAGGGAATGAAATGTGAAGCTGAGAATTATTTTCAAACAAAGACATAACACAGAAGGAATGAATGAGATAAATTGATTTAACTACAGTCTCTATATACCTGTCAAGTTTTGCCTTGAGCAAAGCACGTTCCACAATGTGGTCCTCTGCAACACGAGCGAGGGTGTCATTCTTGGCTCCACGGGTGGCATTTCTTGAATGACCAACTTCAGCCATGTTTGTGTTTGGTGCAGTTGCACTCTTGGATGCCCGAAAAACATGGAATCTGTTAAATACAAGTAAAATAAATTCCTCTTGAGCTACAACAAATGAAATGAAGACAACAAACATTACAAGTATTAGGTATGGATAGTGCACATGACAGAGTTCATCACTTTTTCAGTACTACATATGGCAATGCTGCACTTACTCTCCTTAAGAATATTGTCTCTTAGAATTATGTTAACAATGTTAGGAGAGTCAATGATATATCACCAAAATTAGCTCCTACCTTTATTCGTGTTCGCTGTTTTGATATTGCTAGAACCTACTTAATTTAAACAATCTCTTGCGATCAAACCTCCTCTTAAATTTACATATCCCTAACAGCATTTCCTTTTGAAAAGCCACTGTTTGAATAACCATTCCTCCTGAAAAAAAAGCCACCCAACCACGCCCCTTTCAACCCTCCCCCCTTTTTAAAATAGTTAAAAACTGGAAGCATAACAAAAACTTAGAATCTTCTGGTGGCTGGGTGGGAAAGTCGGCAATGGGAGATGCAGCAAAAACAACTGCCCATCTCATAGGTCACATGGTCTATACCTAGGCCCTGGCGGTGTGTGACAAAAACATTTTTGACTTATTTCATCCCACTCAGCCAGTGGAAAAGAAATCAGTGTGGGGTAATCATTCAGTGTATACTCCCAGCTTACCGTCTCAGATGCCAGAAGTTGTTGAACCATGTTTTCACATGAGTTCTGTTTGGTTTTAAATCAGCCCAGTCTAGGAGAGCCTGTCATCTTGCCTCATAAGCTCCAGGAGTTTCAGCAGTATAGATACTGTGCATCATGGTTATGAACTCTGCCCTTGACTTAGGGCTCCACTTTGCCTTACTTATCTTGTGTGCACAATCATAAAGTGAAGTTCACATGACTTTGCCCTTTCTATCATTCCTGGCTTTAGCTCCTGGCGTATGCTTTCACGGTTTCCCCCATGTTCATCAGTTACAATACCTTCTGGATCAAACACATAGTTTGCGTCACCAGTGTACTCCCTTAGAGCCTATAAATGAATGGACAGGTTAAAGATTAATGGTTTCAGCTTGGATGACAATCATTTGGGAAGACAAGTCTGGTTTAAATCTCTAGGTTGACAGTTCTATGAAACACCAGTCACTATTAAATCGATTACACCTTAAGTTCTGTTGAATACTGTATTTGAATAGCACATTGCAAGAAATTATTATTTCAGCAAACAGTCATAAATTTTCAGACGATACTGGTAGATTTCACCTTGAAGCAAGTACATGTACAACCCTGGTCAAAACATCATGGGACAGTTATGAAAATTAAGAGAGAAAATGCACTTTGTTAAACAAACTCTGAATCCACCTTTTAAAAAATGGCTGACAAGGTTGCTTTAGTAAACCATTTCTTTGGTCCCCCCTTCCCCCAAGCAATGTTGAGTCTACCGAAACTGACTTGAATGCCTGACATCAACATTGCATCAGGGGGAGGGGAAAGAGAAAATACGTCATTTTTTACGGATTTATTGCCTCTTTGTCCCAAGAGTTCTGGCCAGGGTTGCAGTAAGGGAAGTGAAGGTCTTTTTGTAAAATTTATTTTCAAAGGCACAAACTTAAATAAAGAGGAGCAGGAGTGGTGCAGAGGTGAGAGCACTCGCCTCCCACCAATGTGGCCCAGGTTTGATTCCAGGACCCAGCGACATATGTGGGCTGAGTTTGTTGTTGGTTCTTGTCCTTGGTCTAAGGTTAAAATTTACATTATTTATTAGATTTATTTTCCTTATGATTAGTTTCATATGCATTATCATAATTGGAAAAAAGTAAAAATCAAACTGGCTTGAAAAATATCAAACCAAAAATAAATTTAAACCACAACATACATAAAACACTTACACTGTTTAATTCTCTCCAGAATTTGTACAGAGTTTCAGTGCTTTCTGTCATGCAATCCAAGCTTGCAACGGTCACACATTCTTTTAAAACAGGATGTTGAACTGACAAGTTGATGGTCTTCATTCCTTTGACCTTATCGTGCTCTGCATCTAGAAAGCAATACTCATTTGCAAGTGCATGAGTACCACCTCTCTGCATCTGACTGGTAATCTCAATTCTTTCTTTACTGGACCTGAAGACTGCTGTCATTTTACTCTGTGATACTCTGCCATCGGAAACACTCCATAAAAGGTACTTGTCTATTTTGTCACTTGACTCTTTAATTTTAGCCAAGGCTTCAAACGAGTGTCCAACAGGATTTTCTTGTCTAATAACTTTTTGTTTGATGTTCTGGATCTTCTTCAGATTTGCCAGACCTTGTGCTTCTGCATACATGTCAGTGATACTTTTGCCTCCTTTAACATTCCTCTGAGTCATTCAAATGGAAACTGGGATGGTTTAGCATATGTGTTTGCATGGAAGAATTTTGTTGCTTCTTCTGTTATGTCAATGGGTTCGTTTTTAGCCACACAACTGTGTTGTCCACAATGATACACTAATACAGTATTGTCACTGAACTCCCATACTTTTTTTGCAGCACATGGACTGAGTCTGCCTGATAACCACAACAGGAGCAAGCCACCAGGTCTTCTGATACTTTTTTGAACTGCACTTTGTTTGGCTTGCCATAAGACTGAAAGTATGGACATGAATGATTCTTGCATTTGTATGTTCCTCCACATGATGCAACTCTTCTAATGCCAACAAACCCACTTCTTTTAGATGTGTGCCAGGCATTCCAGGGACGCCCATCTTTACTGCTGCTCATCATATTTGTAGGATCATAGCTCACTTCATAAACACAGTCGCCATCAATATCATATGGAAGCTTTTCAGTCTTCTTGATATCAAATGTGTCCCGAAATTGGATAGGGTATTCCCAGTGGAGTTTTTTGCCCTCAACTAACTCGACCTGCTAAAAATTGTAAGGATAGGTCAAAGTCCATTTCTACAAAGAGCACTATTAGTCTGTTGTACCTTACAAATTCTCTACTCTACCATAACAACTTTAACTCCACTCTCCTCTGTCCGTCACAACTATATCTTACCATTACAGCTCCATTGTACCAACACAACTACACTCTACCCTCACATCTCGACCCAACTCCACTCCACTGTACCAACACAACTAAACTCTACCATCACAACTCCTCTCAACTTCACTCAACTCAGCTCTACCAACAAAACTATACTCTACCACCACATTTGACTCAACTCCACTCCACCAACACAACTTGACTCCACCATCGCAACCATATTTTTTTTTTTTTTTTTTTTTTTTTATTTATAATTTTATTTTGCAACAAATTAAAAAAAAATAGTAATACAAAAAAGGATAGGTGTTACAGCTGATTCTTAATAATAGATAATATATGTTACAAACAATATATACAGGTTTATACAAGTGTGTATAGCTGGGGGAGGGCAACATAAACACGTCAAGTTATATTTCTATTTCAAGCTGGATTATAAACTTGGATATCAATTCAGAAGAGTCCTGTTCCTTTCGCATTATTTTGCAAGCGTAATGGTACTGCTTTGCATATAACAGAAGAAGACACAAATCCTTTGTCTGTTTATCGGAAAGATTGGCGGTTGATGTTGGTAAGTTTAGAAAGTATTGTAGCGAGGTGAGGCTGACATTAATTTTGTGTAAGCTATTGAACCATTGAAGAGACTCGTCACTCAATTTCAAGAACGACTGACATTCAAAGAATGTATGTTCAATAGAGTCATTTTCGCCGCACATAACACATTTGTCACAGTCAGTTATCCCAAATCGTTTAAGTTCTTTATTGGTGACTAGTATTCTGTGCAACAACTTGAAGTAAAATTGTCTTAACTTATTATCCCGAGTAATTTTATAATTGTTTTGGATGCAGTTCACCCAGTTATCAGCAACTTCAGAGCAATTTTTTTTCCGCCATGACTTAATCGCAGTAGGTTCTGTATTGATTTTCTCTACAAAAAGTTTATAAAACTGCTTGCAGGGTGTTTTCTTTAAATTGAGAGTGATATCTTTTGATAGTTGGAAATCGAAGTTTTCGCAAATTGAGTTCAGATCCTCAAGGTCCATATGGGCTGAAGCGTGACTTTTGAGATAAGCGGGAATAGCTGAGGTGATTTGGTAGTATTGTAGAAAGTTAACTTTGATATTATATTTATCCCTGAATTCTTGTGGAGAAAGATAGTTACCTTGATTGTTCAACAAGTCTTGCACAAAAAGAACATTTTTATCCCGCCAGGCCTTCCAAAAGACCGATTTGTTTTCAATATTAATGTCTCTGTTGTTCCACAAGATGAATTCGCGTTTCAGTGGATCTTCGTAATTGATGCGCAGTTGTTGAAAGTAATCAAGGAGTTCTCGATAGAAGAGGGGGATTTTTTGGTCTAGTTTTCCGACACTGTAGTTACAGTTTAGAAGGAAAAGGAGTCCGCCATGTTTATCGAAGTAGTAGTTAGGGATTGCCGTCCAGGTATCACGAGTGTTATTTAAGAGTCTACTAATCCAGCTGAGACGTAGTGCTTTTATAACAGTCCTGAAGCAGGGGAAGCTTAGCCCACCTTTAGATAAGGGACGAAACAGAACCTTTCGCTTGATCTTATCTCTCTTATTCTTCCATAGAAAGGCAAATAATTTACTTTGAGTTTGTTGTATTACTGTTTCTGGAACAGAAAGCATGGAGGCAGTATAAATTAACTGAGACAAACCTAGAGATTTTGCAAGCATAGTTCTTCCAAAGAGCGTCAGGTCCCGCGACCGCCATATATTGAGCTTTGTTTCCATTTTCCTTATCTTGATATAAAAATTATTGTTATTGTTGGCAGCTGCATCATGGGAAAGGTAAGTCCCAAGAAATTTTATGGGATCTTTTGGACACTGGAATTTTAGAGGCTCTGTCTTGTTTTTTCTCGAGACACCAATCCACAAGGCTTTTGTTTTCTTTTTATTTAATTGCAAACCGGACAATACTCGCAACCATATACTCTACCATTACAACTCGACTCCACCGTCACATGTAGCTATATACTCTACCATCACATCTCGACCTCACCAACAAAACTGTACTCAATCATCACAACTCAACTCGACTCCACCATCACAACTTTACTCTTTCATCGCAACTCGACTCAACTAGACTCCACCATCACAACTATACTCTACCATCACAACTCGACTCCACCAACAAAACTATACTCTACCATAACACTCAACTGAACTCGACTCTGCCAACACAACTATTTCACAACTCAACTCAACTAGACTCCACCATCGCAACTTTACTCTACCATCACAATTCAACTCAACTCGACTCCACCATCACAACTGTACTCTACCATCACAATTCAACTCAACTCGACTCCACTATCACAACTTTACTCTACCATCACTACTTGACTCAACTCGACTTCACCAACACAATGATATCACCACTCAACTCAACTTGACTCCACCATCACAACTGTACTCTACTATCACAACTCGACTTAACTCGACTCCACGAACACAACTATACTCTGCACTGTACCATCACAACTCGACTCCTCCAACACAACTATACTCTACCATCACAACTCGACTCAACTCGACTCCACCATCACAAGTATACTCTACCATCACATCTCGACTCAACTCAACTCCACCAACAAAACTATACTCTACCATCACAACCTAAGTCATCTCGTGTTGGCCAACACAACTATACTCTACCATCACAACTCGACTCAACTCGACTCCACCATCACAACTATACTCTACCCATCACAACTCGACCCAACTCCACTCTGTCAACACAACTATACTCTACCATCACAACTTGACTCAACTCGACTCAACTCGACTCCACCAACACAACTATATCACAAATCAACTCAACTCAACCCCACCATCACAACTATATACTCTACCTTATCATCAAATCTCCACTTAACTCGACTCCACCAACACAACAATATTCTACCACCACAACTCGACTCCATTATCACAACTCTACTCTACTATCACAACTCAACCCACTTCAAGGACCGCATTACAACTTGACTGAACTCAACTAGTGCGTCAACTGGCTCCCGTTTTGTGAAGCCCAATTTGGCCTAGAAATTTTCATAGATTTCTACGAGTCTACGCTTTCATCACCAGTCTCCTCCTATGGAAAAAATATGGAGTGCTGATTTTTTCTTTCAGTTGGGAATTCAAGTTAGTTTGGACATCGGTTTGACTTTATATTGTTATACTTAGCACTTCTCGTTTCATACTGACCCTACAAATGTAACTCGCGTTATACCCAATAATGTATAGGAATCTGGTCATATGCCACATGGTTGAGGGATTCAGTGCGCTGCAACCACAGGTTTTTTGAACGAAATACAAGCTACAATTTAAGGGACTCCGAGAACAAACTGAATGTTAGATTGTTACGCACAAATTATTTCAAAAATAGCTTTAGTTATAATGACACCACACTGTGGAATCGCCTTTCTTATGAGGCTAGATGCGCGGAATCCCTCAGGTCGTTCAAACGCGAAATCAGCAAAGCTCTATAAGGCACAGCATTCACGGAAAACAGCTTTTTAATATACTGTAGTTTATAGTTATAGTCGAGTAGTTTTAGTTTTAATATTTTGTTAAATAGCTGATGAATTGCCCGTGGTCAAATAAAGTTTCATTCATTCATTTCCTACGCTGACCAATTTTAGCTTGTGAGCACACGAAGATGTTGAAACAAGAGCTCCGTACACTAGAGGCGTGCTTGTGTTGAGAAATCTAATTTAATTGCAGAATTTAATAAGTTGGTTGGCATTACAACAATAGAAAGACAAAAAAAATGTTTTTTTAAGGCCATTAGGTAACATGTGACCTGTTTCGTGGCAGATATCGATCTCACTCTTAATTTTTTATTTACCGTAAACGTCCATGTATAAGCCGCATCCGTAGATAAGCCGCACTCCCAATTTGGAAGGGCAGATTTTAGAAAAAATAAAAACAATAAAGTTTTAAATACCAGCAGAGTTGTATTTGCTATGAGCAAACAAGGACAAACAATCAAGGTGTCAAAACACTGACACGGAAGTTGCTGCCATCTTTCACATTTATCAAGTCTAAAGAAAGTGAAATTTCATTTGCTGTACCTTCTTTTTTGTTTGAATTTATGACATCTTCAACTTAAAATGCTCTTTTTACCCAATTTTTCAAGATTATCACTTCGAAACACGCCGTAAACTTTACCATTGCAACAAAACGAACGAGTGCTTAGTAGCCAAGCTTTCGATGTGGGGAGGAGTCTGGGACAGAGCCTGGGTCGATCAAAAAAGCATCGCAGTTCAAACAATTGACTCAGCTGTTCGGGGATATCACGTCTATAAAGTTATTTGAAAACCCGCAATAGGCAAAAAACTTCAGGCAGATCAGGAGCTTGACAACAAAGTCGACAAATTTGCCGGGAAAGTGGTCAAAAACAATGCAATAGTCGGCCATTTCCTTCGTGAGTACTCGCGTATTTTATCGCACGTGGCGGAAAGATATGCGTGGAATTGACTGGCCGTAGACGTCACTGAAAACAGCTGTGTAGAGGAATGGAGATTCCTTGTAGGTTGGTGTTTAGTTGTTCGAGTAAAGTGAAAATTAATCGCTTGAAAGAACTCGTGGAGAGCAAGATTCGCTGATAAACACTCAAAGACATAAACGGCTCCTTTAGGAGCCGCCACTCGTGAAAAAAGTCAACGAACAGCAACAAACTCTCAGTTTCTTTTATGTTTATTTCTTGACAACTTAAGAAGTTTTATGAATATTAATAAGGTGTTTGCGATCTCCAAACACAGATGTATCCGTGGATAAGCCGCACCCTTGATTTTGGGCTTCAATTTAGTGAAAAAAAGTGCGGCTTATACATGGACGTTTACGGTATACAATTAGTATATACTAAAACAGTAGATAGTGTTAAATGCGTGCGCGCTGATTGGCTCGTCAAACTCCGAATATCCTGTGCTATTTACCTCCGAGCAACTCGGGAAAAATGGCGGCGCGGTTTGCATCGGTGACAAGTGAAGAAATCATCCAAATTAATTTTTTGTGGTGCATTTTATCTCACCGTTTTAGTATATACTAAAACAACTATTCACCTCGGTGTCGGTGGCTAGCATTGGATATTTACCTCGCCGCTTCGCGGCTCGGTAAATATCCACCACTAGCCACCTCCACTTCGGTGAATAGTTGTTAACTATCCACCGGGATAGTTGTAGACTACTTGTCCTTTTCCCGGCATTATTTGTTTTAAATACAATTCGATTTTAAGAGTTCTTTAGATAATATATACTGACACGAATAATAAACACTATTTTTAATTCTCTTTATATACCCGGTACTGTTTGGCTAATCATGCTTGTGATTAGCATGAGCCCTTTATCAAAAATGCAAAAAAGTCATGAACATTTCATAGAGAAAAACAATTACGGAAAATAAAAGGAAATTAACGTGTAAAAACGAGTGTCTTCATATATTTACTAAATTTTACTGTCAATTTTCTTCGCCAAAATAACCCAAAATCTTTATATTTGTGCAAGAATGAACAGACCTACATTAAAGTTATATTTTGGCCGGTTCAATAAAAGCACTCCATTTAAACTGTCAGTTATCCAGCGGACTTAATTAGGACAGTCTCAGTTAGAGAAACGTGTTAAATGACTAGTAATTATTTATTTTACTGGCTAAATATTAGTGTGTGTTATTTTTCTTTTCTCGTACACAACAGAATTTGCCTGCAGAGCGCAAGTGGCCAGAGGTAAATCAACGGTAGTATACCCAATAAAAGAAACTCTCGTGCGAATGGAAAATGGCTCATTGATAAACATGTATGACCCAGTTGTTCAATTCTGTGTTTCCTTCATAACCATGAATGTAGCTGAGGTTGGACTGAAGAGTCATAGGATCATGGAATTCACATTCCATCGACGGTGTGTATCACATTCTGGTTGTGTGGCTGCGAATAACATGATGTACAAGCACAGCCAGCAGTTGTTTTTCTGACTCCAACTCTTAAACTGATAAAGTACAATCACTATAATATCACTACTTTGTTATACTTCCTAGGTAAGGACAATGGAATCCCAGATGTAGTCGCAAGAGCAACAAGGAGAATTCGTCCATTAACCCCTACAATTGTGCCAAGTGTTCAAAATGCCATACAGATGTATACCAATGCTGGTGGAGTCTTAACATCTGAATGTTCTTTTGGCAACGACCCCTTGGCTGATGATTGGGCACTAAGAAACAGGCGTGACGCAGAGTTTGCACAGAATAACCCATCATTCTCCCAGATTTTTGAAAATATTATCATTGGGAATGGTGCCCTTATGGAGACCGCTATCCTTTCATTTATTAACATCACAAGATATTGATCTCCATGATCATGCTCACCCCAGTCATTCTGCAATTTGAAAGGACTGACAGCTATAAGAGAATGGTATATCAGTTTATGGCCAACATATGGCACGCTTACACCGTTTTTAACTGAAATCACAATCAGGTTGAGTAAAAGGAGCCCATTTGACAAGTTGAACTATGGGGGACCTTACTTTAGACGCATGTTGTAGAAGTTTGCCCAACCTGCGTGATTTTTTTGGACCCATGATTTTTTTATTTGTGCATAGAAGCCATGAAAACTGCTACAGTTCGAAGCTTTAAAGTTTGAAAACTATGCCAACTATAGACAAGATTGATATCAACCCCATGTTTATTTTTTGTTTTCCAATACAACTGTTGCAGTCTAGAAATTAAAGAACAAGATATGACAGTTGCTATTCGCCAAGCTGGTCGTCTATTATCGCAACATTAATAGTAAACTACTTAAATCAATGTAAAGTTTCTGCTACTGTGTACTACCTTGTACTTTGGGTTCCTTTAAAAATTTCAACTAAGTGGTGTCACAATACCCACGACTCAAACTAAGGAAGAATTTACTTTTGTGCCGCAAAGTTTGACGCAAACATTTTTGAAACGTTCCTCTTCATAAGGAACCAAAACCCAACATATTGTTTCTAAAAGTAACTCAGTCAACACTTAAACGAGCAAACTATTTAAGTGAAATCAAAACATTGGGCGAAGGTCGAGATCATCTTCATCTCCGACACCATAAGGAATGGTGTCTGTGTCACTTCTGGCTCCCGGCCCTTCCCCACGGTTATGGACAGGGGTTCCTATCAAATTGCAGATCTCACGCAGTACAGGTATAACCACGTAGTTCATAGAAGTACGACACAAGGGGTATTGTGAAGCATTGGCGCTAGAAGCATGCCATTGCTCAACACAAGGGATGCATCCCATAACAGCGTAGCAGGACGCACACGCTGCAGTGGGCAAACACACAGTATTTAAACAAATGGAACACTTAAAAATTGATTTCAATACTTTGGCAAATTCTTCTTCCGGAGAATTGCTGCTGAGACTTGTCTTGATAGGTCGCTCAGAGGATGAAACAGGGCGGTTATCCACAAAGTCGTCCTCATCTTCTGAATCATCAGACACGATTCTTCGCAACTGTTCCAGGATATCTCCTGTTTTTGCGGCTTTCTTTTTTTTCCCCTTTCCCTTTCTTAGGTTTGCCATTTTGCTCGTTTTAGCCACCAAGATTTTGCGACTGCTTCTCCAAAATTGTGAACCTGTTAAACAAACACAAAGATAAGACCAGGAAATATCAAGTGTCATAAATTTATTTGAAGTCATAAATTAAAGTCTGATGGTTTGAATAAGCTTACCAAACAAAATGTTTATAATTCTGGCAGGGGCACCCAACGTCAATTTTCGGAATATATCTGTTCAGAAGACGATCTGAGATCTAGAATCTTCGGAACATTTGTTGTAATATTTCTCGTTGCCTGCCTCTCCTAGGATTTTCGAACATGTCATTGAAAAATGGTATAATTGCCATTTTTAACGGATTTTTACCCTAAAAAGGTCACCTAGAATTTTCAGGAGCCTTTTTTCGGGCTGAAATTTTCGAAAAGGTAAGTTTTGATCCCTATAATTTTCGGATCACTAGATTTTAAGCCGAGAAATCCGAACAGATGACAAATTTTTAGGGGATAAAAATATGCCTCTATCCGACAAAATACCTTTAACAATATTATGTTTAAGTGCTTTTGAACTATATTCTCGTTGAGTGCCCCTGCTAATTCACTATCATCAAAACAAATATGAACTTGAACGCTTTCCTGGCTTGCTTAGCTACTGCATCCTTCCAATTTAATTATTCCCCTTTTTCGTCATACTTTGTATATGTTCTTAAGTTGTTTTGCATACAAGTTGTGCACTATTTGTCAATCAGCGATATTTTCTTCAAAACGGCCTTAACGCCGCTTACCTGTTGTTGTCTCGCCTTCCATTATCGGCAAATGCTTGGAGTCAAGAACGCGGATGTCAAAACCCAGCTGTTCTTTAAGCATTTCTTCAATTACAGGCACTGAAGCGGTTTCCTCTTTCCTCTGAACTTGAAATTTATCAAACACGTGTCATGAGGACGTTATTTCGACAACCACGAACGATTTCTTCCATCCCTGGGACTTCACCACTTTAAAAGTTGGCCTTTTAAATCTTCCAGTACCGGGTGGAGGGTTCGTTTTACTTCTAGGTTGTTGGTAAGAAATCGGTAATCCAAGGGACGTGGAAGGGGATTGCGATAAAGAGTTTACTGGTGGAATCACTGACACTGCCGGTTCACCATTCACAACGTACGTTTTCGAAAAGTCTTCAACTAGGAAGGTTCCACTTTTGAAGGTAGAATGATTTCTGCCTCCTCCTCCGAATGGATATATATTCCGTGCTGTGTTTCTAGTTTAAATATCATGGCCAAGTTTGTCACTGAAACTGTGGCAGGCCGAAGTTTTAAAACCTTTTCCCGGTGTTTGACTTTCACATAAGTGTGAGCCATCTTGATGTCTGAGTGGCGTTGGAAGCGTTGTCAAACTGGTTTAGTGGGCGGCCTGTGATATTTAAATGTGGTTGTAAATAGATGACAGGTGTCAGTTATAACTAAGTAAATGAAGAGAGGGACTGGGCTTTTGTACATTATGCTCTTGTTTTTGCACTAAAATGTTCCACCTTAATCAATAATGCTCCATTTTTTACAGTGCTCGCTTCTCCCCAAAAAAGTCACTAAGATGCTTGATCATGCTCATTATGCAGTCTTTTTTTTTATTAATTTTTATGCTAACAAAAACGTATTAAGTGGTATAACAACAATGTATATGTTGCAGTTAATTTTGTTTTATTTCACTTAATTTTTGTTTTTCCATTGTTCTTGGGTATGGTAATGTGTGCTAATGAATTTGAAACAAAGGAAAACCAAAAATTAACTGAAATAAAAAGTATACAAGTTAATGGTTTTAAAACAACAACTGATAATATCTTATTATAAACGGTTGTAGTGGCATATGAATTTTTTTTTTATCAACTTTAAGAGTTCATTTTCTCTTTAAAAGTTTCCATTTTCTAGGGGAGTCTAGGATGGGTTTTGTTCGGTTTAATTAGATTCAGGACTGCGAAATTCGCGATTGCAGAAACGGGACCTAGAGTCCCCTAAAAACGTCTGTGTATCATTCGTTGGAGGCGCCAACGGTTGACATCTGTCAATCAGTAGAATTTTAATTGAAGCTTCATTTATTTTTTAAAGGTACCTTTTTCACGCTTTTGATGATATTGCTTGTAACCGCAAAAGGTACCTTTTTGTAACCGCAAAAAGGTACCTTTTGCGGTTAAAAAGGTGCCTTTTTGCTCTTTCGATAGGAACGTTTCTAAACCGCAAACAAGGTACCTTTTTCGTGCTTTTGAAGAGATCGCTTCTAGTCGAAAAAAGGTACTTTTTTTTTCGCGCTTTAAAGTTTTGTTTGGTAAAGTGAGAAATGGATGAAAAGCGGGCAATATTGATGTTAAGATATTTTCACCCGAAAGCTTAAAATACCCGCCTTTTTTTTTTCTAAAAAGGTACCTTTTCTTAACTTTTCACCTAATCGACTAGTATTAACAAATAAGGTAACAATTTTGCATGTTGTTCTATGATAAACAAATGCAGAAAGTTAATTTTCCTGCTGTTTTCAAGTAGAAGAGTTGATCTTTTTGTAAAAAAGCAGAATTGCCGGAACCTTTCACTGATTGAGGAGTTCTCTGGTGGCATGTCATCATCTTCATCACTGATAGCTTCTTGGCCTTGAGCCTGTTGTACTAACATGTATGTATGAAAAAGATTACAAATGTAAATTTAACACCTGCAGAAAGATGAGCACTAGAAACAACATGTAGAATTAATGTTATAAGCAAAATATACATGAATTATCCAAAAATATGAAGTACGTAAATATTAATAATAATATTGGGAATACGAATTGGATAAAAACTAGAAAGTAATAGTTTTACCAGATTGAGAGGAATCATTAAATGCTGCTTGCATGTGCCTCAGAAAGGATTCCTGAACCTGCAGATCACTAGCAAACCCCTTTAACTGAGGAACATCTGCATTAACAAAGAAAACACACACAGTCAAACAAATTCACTCACTCATTTCACTCAGCTCAATTAGCTTATTTTAATAAGCTAATACCTCTCTCTAGTATTACAGAAATATTTAATGTCTAAAGATACACAGATTTGAAAACAAACACTTCAGATCTAGATCTACTATGGTTATAAATATTCATAACACAGATATATAGAGGACTACACATGTTGCAATCCAGAACTGCCCTTTCCTAAATCCAAGGCATAAGGCAGGCAACTTAGCCTTGGTATACCATTCTTCCCTCTCAGAGGCAAAAAAAAAGCAAAAAAATTATGCATCTATAAATTCTGTAAATTGATGAAGCAATCAAATCAACTTTTCAAAACAAAAAAGGGGTCCTAAATGTATGAAGATGTAGAGGGGAAAAAGTTTGTCCATAAACTCATAGGGTAAATTGGCAATCTTATTTGGTGGATCAAATTGAATCTCAACTGGGAGGACTACTGATGAATGTCAAAATATAGTAAATCTAACTAAGTTGCTTGATTTAGGCAGTTGCAAGTCGCACTAAACAAAGCAAACTTGGCAAATACAGTACGATAAGCTTTATGTGTAAATTTACTTTTTTATTCGCCATGGCCCTATGAAATTGAGAAATTAAAAAATACATATTTCAAAACATAACAAAGTGACAAAAAATAACTAATTACTTTTGTTTGCATGGACTTCATGTAGCGTCTGTCCATCTGATTTCGCTTGTTTGGTTCCGTTTCGAACACCAACTGACATAAAATAGCAATTGAAAAACTAAGTAATTGTGAGCTTACAGGGTGAAATAATTAACCATGCATCCAAAATAAAGTAAGCTGACAAAAAGGACTGACAAACAAATAACCTGCTTTTTCTTTGCTCCACCAGCACTAGCTGGGGACAGGGGCTCCTCTCCATGTTGTGCTTCCTAAAACAACAATTAAGGCCATTCTATAAATACATACATGTACATACTTAATCTTTTCCAGATGCAAACTAGATAGACAGTTAAAACCTAAAAATAAAGGGGAAAATGCTCCTAGAAAAGGAAGTTAGGAGGTTGTCCCTACGTCAGTGAAAGAACTATTTTAATTACATACACCCTGTATTTCCCATTGACAGGGTATGTGAAAATTTACCACCTAAAAAAACAAAATAAAAGAAAAGAATGTAGGGCCGACATGTACCCCCAACAAATAAACTGATTACTGTTTACCCGCCAAATTAAATTAAAATTGAAATGAAGACCCACCAAACCCCAGAAATGTCTTTTATATCCAATAGGCTTCTTTCAATATATTAAAATTCAGCTTGATAGTGAGGCTTAAGGGACACAAACAAAAGAAATGAATAAACATGGTCATTCAGTTTCCTTTGTTTGTGTCCTCTAAGCCTCGCTGCCATGCTGAATTTTAATATATCGAAAGTTGTCCATTTCACTTAATCCAGCTCGTCCATGAGTGGGGTTGGGAGAGGGAAGAGTGAGTTGAATAAACCATAGCGACCTATATCTTGGTCAATACTTTTAGCAGGTAAAACATTACAGGAGCTTATTGGAAAACAGTCCAGAGTTATGTATTAAAACTTTAAAAAACTAAACTGCGTGTATCAAAAAATATCTGGAATTACCTCATGATCCTGATTTTCTACAGAACAATGATCTTCCTTGTTTTGTTGCTGAAGGAAAGATACATTTTTGAATGAGAAACCAAAAGTTCTCAGACCAACAAAACAATTATTATACTTACTACTTTTTGCAACATGTAATAAATGATCATAAAATTACCTCGTTCCTGTGCGCCATGATAAATAAAGTCAGTACAGCACGATGTGTGCCTCATGTATGTGTCATGAAGTGTACCAATAGTCGGTGGTTATTTTTCATTGTTACAAGTAGAATCTGTCTCACAGACCCAACGATCTTCCATTTTGAAAATCCTTGAAGAGAAGGCCCTGGGGACGAGGTTGGGTGAGTTCAATCTCGACCCCACCGCTGACCGCAGAGCCGGAGAACTCTGAGCTCGAGATTGCGGTGAGTTCAGATTTAGACATTTAGATACATCTCAAGTGAGTTTTCTTCTGAATTGGGTATTGGAAAAATTCGAACTTACAGTACCGCTCAGAACTAAGCGAACCTAAAACGCGTTTACCCAATGAACCCCTAACGCGTTAAAATGGCCAATGCGTTATTGCCAATGCAAAAGGGCCACGCGTTTTTTGCCAACGCGTTAGCCTTTGTTATTCATAACCAATATTCCTTTTGTGATGCTTTGTTATGGTGAACAAAACACGACTTGCAGTTCAAAACAAATGCATGATTTGTAAATCCATGCAAAAGCGAAATTCAAATGAAAACACAGCGAATTACAAGCGCAGTGAAAAATTTGACCTTTCGAAGAACCGCTTTATAACGCTACCACAAGGCACCTAATGATGTTGCCGCATTACACGACACAAGTTTTAATCTTCGAATTATTGTTGGTTCACCTTGTTGATTATTCCGCTTACTGCAGAAAGACAAAACCGTCTTCTGCTGTAAAAAACATCTCTGCCTTGTGAAAATGTAATTCTGTTATCAAACCCATTGTGGCATCCGGTCAGCCTGAATCATGCTCTGGTTAGACTCAATATCACTCCAGTAAGCCTGGATATCACTCAGGTCAGCCTAAATTAAAATAATGCTCCCGTTACCCTGTTTACAGTTAGGTTTCAAAGGTGGAAATAGTAACATCATTCAGTTAAGTA
>JAHPZR010005804.1:37500-40415 GCA_019787425.1 Platygyra sinensis | reverse complement strand
TAATCCATCAAATCTTTCCGTTCGCGCGCGATTGGTCTAAAAACGTCACGTGATCGAATATCCCCAACTAAAACTGGCGGATATCCGCCTGGGAAAATATACCCCAAATTTCAAAATTGCGCGGGTTGCGTAAAAGATTTGAAGGATAATAAACACGATAGTCTCCATTTGGGGCGAAAATATGCTCGGATATTTGTCCTTGGACATTATCTGTTCCTCGAAGCTCACAGTTTTCCTCGAGCCACGCTCTCGGAAAAACGTTCGCTTCTCGGAACAACTAATGTCCGCGGACAAGTATCATAGCATATTTTCGTGCCAAATGGAGACTATTGTTTATATATCGTCCAAATATAAACCGTGATAAAAGCGTGGTAACGTCGGTTTGGTTTTTTGACTTCTTGAAACGGTTTCGTCGTTAATTTGACCTCAAGATCTCTTAACAATACAATGTCAACAGTTTCAACTTAATCATATGCAGAAATACTAATATTTTCTAGGAAACTGAGGATGTAAACAGCGATTGGAGGATCAATGCGCGCAATCGGGCACCGGGGAGGGTCTCCATGGGATGTAAAAGTACTTTGGTACTATAACAGTTTAGACAAAGTGTTTGAAAGGAGAAAAAACCCACAAATTCTTATATTTAGTCACATAATCAATGTTCCTGTTTTCATTCATGCTTCACTGGCTGACAAATTGTGGAAATAAACCAACCTAAAGAGATTTTTTTCACTATCCCCTCCCTCCTAAACTCGAGCTTTGTGATTAGCAAGTACCATTGATAAGTTGAATTCAAAGATCGATTGCTCCCTAGCGGTCGAGGAGTTCGAGTCCTCTTCACTTCTTTCTCCCGGTAGACTGTCTTTGGTGAGTACAGTTTTGTACACATTGCATGGAATGAATTCAAACATATCTCTATAACGTTTCATAACAACATTTTAAAATGGAAACTCAGTTTAAGGCGTCTTTAGCAAGGCAGTTTGTAAAAATGAAGGCGTTGGTCTGTGAAACTCTAACAGAATTTCCATCTTACAGTAATGCGATACGTTTCTCAAAAGCGCCCGCCTTCCGAGCACAATGACTTGTTCCTAACCTGTGAACTGAGGCATCTCCGTCAGTTCACGATTATTTTCGCATGCGGAAACTTGAAGAACACAACAGGTTCGTGCTGAAGACAGGTAAATCTAGGATTGCGAAACACACGAATCAGTCTGACAATGACATAGACATTAATACTGCCGTCGTTGAACAGATGGCGCGTGTTTAAAATAGGGAACTTTTTCTCAAAGCCTGGCCTTCTGAAAGAGATCGCAATGCGGCCAACGAACATTTTGACAATGGAGACATTTATGCAAATTCTCTCGCGAATAATCGATTATGTCGCGGCAGCTATACTTGTCGTTTGTTTCAATTTGCTAGCGTAGCACGGGCAGAATTGCGAACCTTTATAAAAATGTTATTCATTTGGTATTACTTACCCGAGACGAAAGTCGCAGTCCTTCTGTCGAAACATTTAACTCTCTTTTTATAAATATTGTAATATCTTAAACCTTTACACAAGTCATTGCCAAACACAATTCTACATGTATGTTGGTGATGTCCATCAATGTACCTGACTGCTATTTTAGCAATTTTGTTTAGAGGAAGCCTTAATTGACACAACATACCCCTCTGTACAGAGGAACTAAACGGTCTTAAAATTTAAGGATGATGCGAAAGAACGTTCCATAATATAAACAGATCATGCTACACGCTTTAGAGTCTTCACTTGAACACGTGCCCTAAAAGCCCTCATTGGATCCCATTGTTTTTGGTAACTGATGTGAATCCATTTAGATAAACAACTTAGTTCTAAGAACCTGATGGCTTCCGAGAAGATGTCAATCCATAATGTACTAAATTTCAATCTCGTCAATTTGAAAACTGAAAGCCATCTTTTTTTTTTCATCTTGAATGTAGTTGTTAATAGCCACTGCACAGAATTTAACAAGTCGAGCAATTGAGTTGACTAACTTGGTTTCGTTACATGAAGAATATAGCCATTATTGAGTCATGCGGAAGTTAGTGAGTTGGACTGGAATCATTCAGTAAGCAATCGGTGAAAACCGCCAGTGACAAGAAATCATAGTAAATTGTATCTGCGCAAAGCGATTTCAGCAGATAGCGAAGGGTTCAGATAATTGACTGTACATTCTTTGTGAAAATTTGTGAAGCATTCAGTAGGGCATTTTCACTCACTAACATAAAGTTCTTGTCGATTTGCACTTTCTTTAGCTTGAAAGAAACTTAATTAGTTCTAACGGAATTGTACTTTGCTCAGGAAATCCAGATTTTTCGTTCCAAAAACGCTTTAAAGGGAGGGTTTCTCTGTTCCGCACGTCTATAAACCAAATTATTTTTGTTCTCTTTTTAACAATCATGTTTTCGCTTTAAAAACCCCACTCAAATGTAGTTCGGTAATCACATGCATGCTATATAGTTAGCCGTGGCAGAATTACGGATGGGCCAAATTCTCAGAAGATTTCGCTGGATTTCGCGCTGTCGACCGTTGAATTTAGTTTTGAAACTTTAGCTCCAAAGGAACTTAGCTCTTTAGTCACAAAAGAACCAAACAGTTATACATTTTTGGGATATTTTTTGCGTTGTGGGATGATCCAACTAGGGAGGAGTGTTGTACGCTTGAACGTTCGTGTTCTACCTGATCCCATGCAACGAGTTTTTGTGTGGCTTTCATGAAGTGTAAAGCCACGCTATGCCATCACCTGATTTATTTATTTCTTTATTTATTTGTCTGCGAGAGTCGAGTGCCTGTCACGTGGTCTAGTGTCTACGGCGAATTAGTAGTCTTGGTTGTAAGCTTGGGTTCGAGTAATTTTTTTCAGGTGAACGTATCACGCGTTAGTTCTCCTGGCACA
>JAHPZR010005804.1:30000-32500 GCA_019787425.1 Platygyra sinensis | reverse complement strand
TTTCTGAACTACTCAGTAGGGAATTTCTACTCACTAACATAAAGTTCTTGTTGATTTGCGCTTTCTTTAGCTTGAAAGAAACTTAATTAGTTCTAATGGAATTGTACTTTGTTCAGGAAATCCAGATTTTCCGGTCCAACAACGCTTTAAAGAGAGGATTTCACTGTTCTGCACGTGCACATGTCTATCAACCAATTTTTTTTTGTTCGCTTCTTACCAATATTTTCGCTTTAAAAACCCTATTCAGATGTAGTTCAGTAACCACATGCTAAAGTTAGTCTTGGCAGAATGACGGATGAAGCAAATTCTCAGAAGATGTCGCTGGATTTCGCATTGTCGACCGTTGAACTTAGTTTTGAAACTTTAGCTCGAAAGCAACTTAGTTTTTTAGTGATAAAAATAACCAAAAAGTGACATATTTTTGGATATTTTTGCGTTGTTTGATGATCAAAATAGGGAGGAGTGCTGTATGCTTGAGACTTTCGTCCCTGAGATTTCAAAGTGTGTTCTGCTGTTTTCCCTTTGTTAAACACGGGTTTACAAAAACTATTTAGGGTACAACTAATTTTTTGTCGTATTAATTCCTGGCGTAGCATCTTGCTTGTGATGCCCTTTAACTGTATCTGAATATAAGACGACTAAGCAATAGTGTACCTGAAAATGCAGATTTGAGCTTTATTGATTTTCAGGGATATTTCGCATTCCTTCGATGATACCGTTCCTAATCAGCCAGTATGAGAACTGCTTCCTACTGTTTAAAGTAAACTAATACATTCAGCCTTCTTGGTCAGTGCAGACTCCGCTATAAAATGGTTCACATGACGTCTTACTTCATATTAGCCAGTCTCAGATTTCTTCCTTTCCCGCCTTAAAGAGAAGTTGAACTTCTCAAGGCGTGTGAAAGCTGATGGACCGGACTAATTTCATTGGTGGAATCAATAATTTTTAAAATTATATATCTTAATTTTGGTATAGGGTTTCTTGTGGAAAGGATAATCTATTGCTTCCATCTACAATCATCCCGGAAAATTCAAAGTTATTAAATACTGTACATAATTACTCCGCTTATGTTGGTCATCTTCTATCTACAGATCACACTTTTACCTCAGCGCGAGATGTGGGCTTTGGGATTCCTGTTGCTGTTTGTAGTGCAGAGTGGATGGGCCACCCAGTGTGACATGTTTGTAGGTCCACCAGGGCCTACCGAGTGCGTTCAAATAGCGCAATACAATAACCAATATCAGTGGGCAACCTGCCTGTCAAATGCGTACATCCAACAAAAAAGTGGCCACAAACACATCTGTGTGAATCCCTATGCAACTTATTGCTGGTACCAGTGCATGGTAGAGGTACACAGCAAAAACTATGGCTCAGTGACAGACGATTGCTCCTGTCAACCTGGCATACCAACGTCTAGTCCATACACGGGCATCCCAACTGCATCCCTACCTCTGGAGTGTTACAGCCCAGCTGGAGATTCCTGCGATTGGTATCGCAACTGCCTGGAAAAGAAGTACCCTTGTGAAGCTACAAGTAATGCTTACGCAATAACGTACGCTGAGAAGTTTTGCAGGAAGTATGAAGAACGAAGGGGCAAGTTCACCGCAGATGGGCAAAAATGGATGGACGGTGTCCGTAAGTGTCTACAGGTTTCTCTTGTACCTCTGCTGCGTCCCTGGGCCAATCCAACATGTGAAGAGATACGAGAGAGAGCATTTGCTTCTCATACTCCATGCTATTTAACACCTGACAAAGACGTGCCGTCAATTTGTGATCTCGATTATGCTGAATTCGTCAAGATATTCTGGACCATTAAGAGCTCTTTTATCAAGCTCGATACAGCATGGGAATCCTTAAAAGGAATGTGGAACATAGGAACCGAATGTGCCCCGTCTAAGATCCAGCAGACTTACGAATCAGCCAAACAAACATTAAAGGATGTGATCAAATACTTCAAGATAAAAATCCAGAAGTTCAAGAAACGAAAACGACGTTCCACTGATTCCCTTCCAGAGGCTGATCTCCAAAGTCGGTTTGCAGATGAAGTGGGTTCAAACCTTGCAAGTAGCTTGAAGTGGAATACGAACGTAATGGATTGGCTTGCCTACACCGATGCTGAGTTTGATTCTGAAGATGTGAGCATCTCCATAGTGTTGGCAGACAAAAAAGCTCTGGGTATAGTAGATACCTCCGCTCCATCTGTTGACTTCAACCAGACCATCCAAGAGTTTGCCTCAGCAGTGAAAAATGGAACTCTTCCCGTTCAGGTGGACGGACAAAAAGTTTGGATTAAGTCTTTGGCTTCGTGCTCTGACAAATCATGCAACAGCACCCAGACACTGGCTGTTTCAGATAAGCCTCCATGGAGTGGTGCAACCAAAGTCTCTCACGGTAACGTTGGCCTGTGTGGAGCCATTGCCGTGTTGATCATGTTCATGAACAAACTCTTATTCTAACAAGGAGTCATGATGTTCTGACTAAACTGGTAACTTGTATCGTA
>JAHPZR010005804.1:0-22500 GCA_019787425.1 Platygyra sinensis | reverse complement strand
TGCTCACGGGCCTCTATTTGGGCGGTTCGAGACTACCTCCTCAGGTGGTCTCGGCCCGCGTAAATTTTTCAAGATCTTAAAACAATACAATGTCAAGTCTCCATGACAGTTTCAACATAATCATATGCAGAAATACCGATAATATCTAAGAAACTGAGGATGTAAAAAGCGATTGGTGAATTAATGCGCTCTAGGGGCCCCAGGGAGGGTCTCCATGGGATGTGAAAATACTTTAGTACTAACAGTTTTGACAGGGTCTCTGTAAAGTGGGGACCGGATGGCGGCGGATGGCGGATGGCAGATAGAAAATGCGAATGATGAAATGCGGATGGAAAATTGCCATTGGCACTATGCAGACGACAAAATTCCTATGAAGGAAAACTAACTTTCGATGTTTCCTGAAAGCCTATAATCATATGCAGAAATACCGATAATATCTAAGAAACTGAGGATGTAAAAAGCGATTGGTGAATTAATGCGCTATAGGGTGTAAATAAACCAAGCCATCTTATAGAATTTAGGCCGGGAGAAGTCCAGTAGTTTATATTCGAACACAAAACAGAAAAACCCGATAAGCCTTTATCGAATAATAAGACTAGACCTTTATCGTCCGACTCCGCTCTTCCTTCACGACATAGAAGAATGCATAAAAAAGGCATTGTTAAATTGAGTGAAGCACCGCTACATTTAAGCAATAGAGCGCTTTTTCCGTGTTTACATATTGGCCTCATCTAAACACGAGGAGGGTTGGGAGAATTCGAAGCAGTTATGGAAACAAGAGACGTCGTCGAGGATTTGCATACCTTTCGAGAATTCTCCCAGCTCCTGGAATGTTTAGATGAGTCTATGTATCACGGAAAAAGTGTTCTATTGCTCTGAAAGTGCACAGACAATGTAGTTTATTTAACAAATAAAGAGGCTTAAGCCGTGTATTACGCTGGTAAAACACGACGAGCATTAGAGATCTTCGGAAATTGTTGAAAGTTGAAATAGTCGGATTACTGTTTATCACAGTGTCATACATTTTTTTGTTTAATCAATTTTTATTTAAATATACGCATTATTTAGAAAACTGACCTTACTTACAACGCTAATAGAACTGACATTTTTACATTCTTACATTTCTTACAATATGAATTTACTTACAAAACTACCATTACTTACAGTAACAACAATACCTATAACACTAATCATACTTACGCTACTAACACCACTTAATATACTGATAGTAACATTGCTTACAAAGCTAAAAAATCATCATTTACAATACTAACATTACAATTACATTACAGCACGAAGTACTGAGGGGAGCGAAAAAATTGTGCATTGAACACAACCAGCTTGTTACACAGGCTTCAAATTTGCGTGGCATGATGCAATTATTATTTATCTATGCTAATGTATGATAGAAAGTGGAGTTGCTTATACTAATACGGAAATAAAGGATTCCCACTTTTTGTAATGTTGTGCAAGTTTACCATTATAATAATAATAATAATAATAATAACAATAATAACTTTATTTAAGTGTCGTATGTATTTAGCACAGCAGTGCTAATTGGGGACACTGTAAATAACAACTGAATATTTCAAATAGAACATAAACTATTAAGAATCCCAACTGGCGGGAGGCTGACCAGTTGGCTATTTACACAACGCAGTCGAGGAGTTGAACTCGGGCGTACCGAGAACAAATCCATATAGCAGCAGGGTGGAGGATTTGAACCTGGGACCTCCAGATTTCAAATCCAGCGCCCTAAACCACTCGGCCACGCTGCCTCCACAATTTGGCAATCACAAATTCTATATTAAGAGTGGCTTTCAATTTGGCCTTAAAAACTTCTAAAGATGGTTTTGTGTTATCGAGCTTAGACCTATAGATATTAAACTTTGCAAGCAAAAGAATGTGGTTTATTACTATGAAACTGAATTTATGCTGGATATTGATAGGAAAATACTAAGGTAGATATTTCTTGTTAATTTCGAGTTAGGTTAAGACAGAAACATAGCTTCCGTGTTTTAGTCGATGTTCATTAAATGGCTAAATATCGTGAAGTCCTATGTAAACAGTACGCCAGCACAGTCAGAAAAAATGTTGAGGCCCCAAAAATTTTATGGCTTTTTTGAGAACTTTAGTGATTGCTTTCACTATTTAAGGTAATTCCCCTGAAATAAAACTGACAATAGATTTTCGTTCAAACTTTGCCCACTGAATATTTATCATATGAGAACTTCAATTTTGAAATAAAAAGGGGGGTGCCCATACTCATTAAGGAGCACTGGGGCATTGAAAATGACCCATTTTGGCATTATTTAACGCTTATTACAAGAACGCATTCCCAGTAATAATTGTAAATTTTTGTGACCGAGACTCATGAGAACACGCATTAAACTGGAGTCAATGCGTTGTATCGGACACAAATAAACTTTTTAAGTTTGATTTAGACAGAAAGCTGAATCCTTGATTAAAGTTTCAACCAAATTTCTTGACATGGTTACCATAGGGCAAAATAGAAAAGACCACAGTTTACTTGCTGTTTTCGCTATTTATTCAATTTTCAGCAATAGAAATCAGATCAGTCTTTCCTCAAGCAAAGTTTATGATAAGTTGATTACAATGACTGGAAAAAAAATGGGGTGCCCATGCTCGTTGGTGAGCTATAGCCATTTTTCAACTGAAAGAGCTCAATATCAAGGCAAATCCGCCATGTTTTCAGTGTGCACGTGCACGAGAGCGCGCTAAATGCACGCCATAAATTATGCGCAGAAAGGATGCGCAGTGCAATTGTGAGGAATAACCTTAACACTTTTTTGGCGACCACATTTTTGCATAATTATGGCAACTGAAAAAAAAAACATTCAGTCGCCAGTTGGTGAATGCCTAAAAAAGTTAATTTCGGACCCTGGCCTTACTTAAGATGGAGCCACGCAGAGAAATCAAATTGTCTGGTTCAAATGAATATCTGTGCCTTGACACTAATAATAGTAGAACATGATCCAGTGGATTTCATTTTTCACATGGCCTTTTTTGTTGTAGAAATAATAAATCAAAGACAGCTAATTAAGAGGCTGTCTCTCTAAGAACCACCCACTCAATTTGGCTTGAAAAATAATTTTGCCTGAAACTCTGGCAACTGAAAGACTTTACCAAGGTTAGAATAAAACAAGATTTCTTTTGATTCGAAATGATTTTCTAGTCGCGTCAGGAGCCATTTAATATTTCGCCTCGTCAAGGCCCGTCGCGCCGTCTCCAAAAGCATAAAATTGGCATTTTTCGTGACGCCGTAAAATATTTCATTCTCAACGCCTAGTATTGAGTCTTATATCATTTTGCTCATAAACCTTTCTAGTTTTCCGAGATACTAACCAATTTTGTCTCAATTTAAGTGGCAAGACGAAATCAAGCATATTACTGAACACTATTATTCGCCATCGAACGATGGCTGGAAATGGCCTTCATTTAGAGGCTAATTATTAAAATTTGGGACCTAGCTGGAACCTCTAGTCTACACAGCTGCAAAGTGTAGTCCTTTATCGGCAAAAATATGCAAAAACCCCTGTACGATTTCAGTATTTCAAAAGTTATGGCCATTTGTATCAGCACATGTACGAGCATTTCCGACATTCAAGCCTATATCAAAATCGACCTATCCGAGCAGATTTTATTATAACTACAGCTTACCTGCTTCGAAACTTGGGTTTATTTCCAACTTCAGTCACTTTCCAAGCCTTCACGTTGCTGAATCAGTCACTAGCAGTTCCAGTAAATTGGTAGGTTTTGCCTTCGAAACTTGCATAATCGTGTTGGAAGCGAACAAAGCTCAACTCCATGGTCACATTTTGGGCTAAAATGCCCTATCGAAACATCGTTTCAGAGCTGGATTTCTTCAAGAATCAGATAACAAACTAATCAAGTCTGGTATTAAGGAGAAAATCAAGCTTTGAAGGCTTAAATTTGGAGAAAACCCCCGTTTAGATCGCTGCAAGATCGGTGGAAGATCAGATGAGTACGGTACAATCAGCGGTCTCCTCTCTGGTATGCACTTTAAGTAAGGTTAATCAAGTGTATCTAGAACTTCTCCATAATTCCTTAATACCCCTCTGTGCTTTTTCGGATTCCCAGGCCCGTAGCTGGGGTATTTCAAGGGGTGTTCGTATCCATTTGTCTGACGAAAAACGTTTAGCGTAGGGTGGGGGTAGGGAAGAAAAAGCGCTTTTAATCAAACGTCAGTTTGGATCGCCCTAGTATTGTAAGTCCCTTAATTCCTTACTATACAAAAAGCTAGTGCATTATTGGTATAACACTGACAGTCCGTATCACAACAAGGGGCCACAGTGACATTAAGTGTCACAGCAAATTTGATAGCTCTACCATTCGCGGATGCATGGCAGCAAATAGCTCCACCACTTCTTCAAGGTCTATTCGCATGTCGTAATGGATATGCATAAGTATATGTAATCGCATGGGGCCGAGGGCAATTAAGGATTAATTTCACGAGTATTTTCAAAGTTTTCACAAAATTGCCCGAGTCGCGAAGCGACGAGGGCAATTTGGAAAACTTTGAAAATACAAGTGAAATTAATCCTTAATTGCCCGAGAGCACTTGCGATTACTTGTTTATCACATAAAGGGCAAAATTTTGTACAAAGGTTCAAGGTCTTGCCGTCGCGTAAACAGGTTTGCCGGTTGTCATTATTTAACAGGCTAGCAGTAACACGGGGAAAGCCTACTATAATAGTAAGCAAAACACAGCAACTTGGTTCAATTCACTCAAAGCCATTTCTTTACAAACAGAACTATAAGCAATCTAATTTTATTCACCTGTTTTGCGAAGCTTGCAACGGCGTGAAACTACTTGTTCTTCGATCGATGATAGACGTAGACAAGTGTCCAAACAGTCCAAACGAGCTCTTATAACTTCTTGAATCCAAAATTGTCCTTTCCACTGTGAAAACTTCACGTACCAACAAAATTTTCGCTGTTTTTACGCCGATAAAGTGAGCTGTAATACTAATAAGGCGACCCGAAGCAAAACGAAGAAATTAACTTTCAGTTTGGCGGCCATGAAGTTCTGTAATTCTATGTTTCGTGCAACACCAGCCGTCTCCACTCAAACGTTTTTCAGGCTGCGAATCAATGCATTTTTAGTCGGAAAAATCCTTTTGCTTTTCCACCAAAAGACTGCGCTTTGTTGCATGTTGATTCTCTTTCACGTTAAGATGTAGATCAAACTCAGAAGCGATGCATTTCTGAAATTTCTTTTCAAAATCCGTTTGAAGCGGGAAACCAACTCAATGCAGGCGTACTCAGCCAATCAGCATCAAGTAATTTTGCCCGGGGCAATTACAAAAATTAAGAAAAAATGCCCTCTGTCTCAGCCATTCAGCATTCAGTAATTTTGCCCCGTATGTGATAAAGCATTTAAAACATGAAGTCTTCAGCTACCTTATGCTAATACGTAATGAGACAACATTTTGACTCAATATGGTCTAAGCGCTTACGTAAGCAACCACCTAGGCTTTTGGGTGGTCGCTTATGGATTGGAGGTTCGTCCCTGTACATACCGACGACCCCTTGTAACTCTTGCGACTTCGTTTGATTCTCGTTCATCACAGAGAGAACCAAAGCAAGGAGCCTTGAGGCTTGGACGGTAACGGCATCGAAGAACTCTCCTAGCTGCAAAATGATGTGATCAAGAAATGGAGCAGCCACGTTGATCCGATAATACTCCTTTGCGGTTGGAGCTGGAGCTTTGGCGCGATGACGTTGCCAGGCAGCAACTCTGGGAGCTGTTTGCACCACTCCTACCTTAGCTGCCATTGCCGCCATTGCCTTCTCATACGCATCATCATACATCTCGTCCATATCGGCGCCCATGTCCTGGTACGACTTGAGTACACTCGAAACCATCGTAAAAGGCTTGAAAATGTCATTGCTTTTCCGTTGCAACTTCGTTGTTAGAGAACTCATGTGCTACAGGTAGAGGTATCCAATGGCAAAAGTCACGACAAATTCAAAGTTCGAAATGGCTTAGAGTAGTCCAGAGGCATCTCTCTTAGTGGCTGTGTTCCAGCATCCATAGAACTGGGCTGGACAGTCGTCGTGGAGTAGATTATGCGCCATGACTTCCAAAACATACACGACATACTAGAGGGATTCATAAAAATGCTCGTACGCTTCAGACCTCTCTGCTAATCTGGTAGTAATCATATCTAGCGGGGGCGAACTCCTCTTAATTTGCCTGGCCCAATACGGACCTCGCTGTGTGTTTTGTTTTTTTTTCTTTTTTCGGCGTGCTCCTGGGCTTTCTAGTTTGTTATACTGAGTTAGACAGCAGTCACAAAGCGTTTTATGCGGCAGCGTTTTGACTACGATGGCGAGTCCAAAACCAAACACATAACAGTGAAAACAACAAATACTTTACAGTTACTGAATAGGCTAGCGCAAGCTCAATCCTTACAATCCTGACAATCCACGAGTCGGCGCTCAATTAGGTCGGCAACAGCGAAAAAAAAAATCTTGGGCCTCAAGGGGGGTTCGTTCGAACCCCTCGAACCCCCCCTCCTACGGGCCTGAATTCCCCTTTATTCTCCCGCTTTCCCCTTTATTCCCGTGTATTCTCCTGTATTCTTTTGTATTCTCCTGCATTCTCTTGTATTCCCCTGTATTCTCCTGTATCCTCCTGTAATCCCCTGTATATACCGTATTACTCGAATAAGCGCCGCGATGCTTATTTAATTTTTCGCGCCACAAGTGCGGCGCTTATTTGAGAGAGGCGCTTATTGGAGGGCGGAGCTTATTTAAAAATTGTACCAGACAAATTTACTTTTACCATATTTTTATTCAATGGTACACTTTCTATCTGTTAAGGGGGGAGAAACTTAACTACAAGTCTGTTGCTAAGGAAATCTCAAAACCTCCTTTTTCTTGGCTCCTGAAGTCCAGTGGGCATCAAAGTTTACCGTGTTTGTTCGATTCACGTTTACTTTAAATGTTTTGAACCACGCCCACATATGGTATGTCACGTGACCACAATAGAAAACATCTAAAAACTCGGACTGATCATGAGTGGATCGTTTTCGAAATATAACAATACGTTTTGCGAAAACACGGCATTAGCTACAACTTGTAGTATGCGTTTGAGGAAATGTACAATATTTCGAAAATTATAGATCTTTATGTGCTTTTTAAGCACTTAAAGATCAATAATTTTCGAAATATTGTGCTTTTTAAGCACTTAAAGATCAATAAGTTTCGAAATATTGTACATTTCCTCAAACGAATACTACAAGTTGTAGATAATGCCGTGTTTTCGCAAAACGTATTGTTATATTTCGAAAACGATCCACTCAGTCCGAGTTTTTAGACGTTTGCTATTGTGGTCACGTGACATACCATATATGGGCGTGGTTCAAAACATTTAAAGTAAACGTGAATCGAACAAACACGGTAAACTTTGATGCCCACTGGACTTCAGGAGCCAAGAAAAAGGAGGTTTTGAGATTTCTTTAGCAACAGACTTGTAGTTAAGTTTCTCCCCCCTTAATTTTCCTATGGACTGATACTAAACTGATAGTAAATCTAGAATTACGAGAGAAATTCACGCTGTGAGAAAAAACCCGAGAGTTTCATGATAACAGAGCAAAAATATCAGCGGTGAGAGCGAACTCCTTTTTCGTTTATAGTGTTTTTCCTGGTTATTCGAGGGCGGCGCTTATTAACTTTTTTGTCCCAGATGCGGCGCTTATACGAGGGCGGCGCTTAATCGAGGGTGGCGCTTATTCGAGTAAATACGGTTTTGTATAATTGAGCATCTTTATATGATTGGTATAAAAACTAGTTTTACCATTACGATGAAGATCAATTGACATCACTAATGATTATATGACTTAAGAGCTTTGTTCCTTACTTTGAAGATAGCTAATGTACTTAAAAATTATTATTTTATTTATATCAAAGGTAAGAGGATATCGGCCAGTTTCAGCCGGGCATGATTAGAAGCCTTGTTATTCACTTGCAAATAGGGTTTACAAAACTGTAAGTGACCGTTTTCAATCAGTGAAGTGTCCGGATACTTGTAGTCTGATTTGATAAAGAGACCCCAGACTTAACTCAATAACTCAAATAATAAGTAACTCAAAATAGGTGAATTGATTGTGTCAAAAATTTGGGTGCAAAAGATGGTTTTAAACTGCTGAAATCGATGTGTCGTCTTATAGAGCATGAACAGGTATACAAGGGTTTACAGGGGATTACAAGGGTATACAAAGGTTTACAAGGGATTGCAGGTGTAGACGAAGTTATACAAGGGATTACAGGGGATTACATAGGTATACAAGGGAATACAAGGGATTACAGGGGATTTCAAGGGAGTACAGATGATTACAGGGGCATACAAGGGTTTACAGAGGTATAAAAAAGGTTACATGGGACTACATGGGATCACAGGGGTATACCAGAAATAACAGGGGTATGCACGGGTTTACAAGGGTACACAAGGGAGAACATGGGTGTACAAGGGTTTACATGGGATTACAGGGGTATGCAATGGATTACAGGAGTATAAAAGGGGTTATATGGGTGTACAAGAATATACAAGGGCATTACAGGGGTATATACAAAGGCATACAAGGGGTTACAGAGGTATACAAGGGTATACAAGGAATTACAATGGATTACAGGGGTTTTCAAGGGATTACAGAGGATAAAAAGGGTATACAAGAGTTTACAGGGATTACAAGGGATTACAAGGGTTTACTGGGGATCGCATAGGTATACAAGGGCTCACAAACGATTGCAAGGGAACAGGAAAATATAAGAGAATACGAGGGAATACAGGAGAATACATTGGCGAATACAAGATAATACAAGGGAATGCATTAGGAATACAAGTAAATACAAATACAGGGAAATAGAAAATTCCTATTATGATACACCTTAATAATCTTACTTAAGGTACCTACCAACAAAGGTACTTTTAGTGCGGACCTCCGTGGAAACAGCATCACACCGATACCCTCTTCCAGCGAACTACACGGGGTGATTTCTTTAAAATTGCAGCCTTCAAAGCTTGATTTTCTCCTTGATACCAGACTTGATTAGTTTGTTATCTGATTCTTGAAGAAATCCAGCTTTGAAACGATGTTTCGATACGGTATTTTAGCCCAAAATGTGACCATGGAGTCGAGCTTCGTTCGCTTCCAAGAAACTCGATATAGCCGTGCTCAACACGATTATGCAAGTTTCGAAGGCAAAACCTACCAATTTACTGGAACTGCTAGTGACTGATTCAGCAACGTGAAGGCTTGGAAAGTGACTGAAGTTGGAAATAAACCCAAGTTTCGAAGCAGGTAAGCTGTAGTTATAATAAAATCTGCTCGGATAGGTCGATTTTGATATAGGCTTGAATGTCGGAAATGCTCGTACATGTGCTGATACAAACGGCCATAACTTTTGAAATACTGAAATCGTTCAGGGGTCTTTGCATATTTTTGCCGATAAAGGACTACACTTTGCAGCTGTGTAGACTAGAGGTTCCAGCTAGGTCCCAAATTTTAATAATTAGCCTCTAAATGAAGGCCATTTCCAGCCATCGTTCGATGGCGAATAATAGTGTTCAGTAATATGCTTGATTTCGTCTTGCCACTTAAATTGAGACAAAATTGGTTAGTATCTCGGAAAACTAGAAAGGTTTATGAGCAAAATGATATAAGACTCAATACTAGGCGTTGAGAATGAAATATTTTACGGCGTCACGAAAAATGCCAATTTTATGCTTTTGGAGACGGCGCGACGGGCCTTGACGAGGCGAAATATTAAATGGCTCCTGACGCGACTAGAAAATCATTTCGAATCAAAAGAAATCTTGTTTTATTCTAACCTTGGTAAAGTCTTTCAGTTGCCAGAGTTTCAGGCAAAATTATTTTTCAAGCCAAATTGAGTGGGTGGTTCTTAGAGAGACAGCCTCTTAAGTATCAATAGAACAACAAGAAGGCAAGGTTCAATGAGGGTCATGAAGCCTGGGTAAAATGGGAGCTGGGATTTGCCTTTTTTAGAGGCTGGGAAATGGGATTTTGTGCACTGGGACTGGGATTCATGAAACAAAAACAATAGAAAAATGGGAATGGGATTTCAATTTGAGCAACACAGGCTGGGATTGTGGGATTTGAGCTGGGATTTGAAAAAAACAATTTGCTGGAAAATGGGATTAGGACCCCCCCTTCATGACCCTCTTTAATATCATTATCATGCACTTGCACACTCATATGAAATCTGCTCAAGCAGTTCTAGTTCAATTCTTGTCCAAAATTTTAGAAAACATGGTCATCATCATGGCCTGGAATCCATCAATTTGCTTCTGTTGCTGTTGCAGTTGCTGGCCCATGAACTTCATCATAGCTTCATTCTTCGCTGCTTCTTGCTGCAACTCTTGCTTTTTCAGCTCCAGCTCCTCTTTTTTAATTTCATCCAACCTTTCATTCCTCTCCTTTAGATACTCCAGGGTGTTATTTCCACTTGATCTTCTTTTCTTCGCCTTTCCTTCATTTTCACTTCTTTTCGTTCTGTCTCCCAGCCTCTCCATTGCCCTCTTTCTCACTTCCTCAGCATCTTTCTTATCTTCCTTTACCTTCCTCTTTTGTGCTACTGTCTCCTGTTGGTCTCGATCAGCCTCATCCTCTCTCACAATGAGGTCTTCGAGGGCTTGCTCTACTTCTGTCAGTTCTGGGGTGCTAATCCCACTTGATCTCTCCTCCTCCCTAATTTTCCTCCTGTATGCTTTGGCAAGCAGACCATACCTTTCTCTTACACCCCTCTGGTCAACTTTAAATTTGGGGGCTTCCACTTGTGAAAGGCGGTCAGAGATTTCATTCCACTTTCTTCCTCTTTGAACTGTTCCACGCTTTGTGCCAGCAAAGGGGCTGTTCGCCAGCATTTCTCTGACTAAAATTACGTCATGTTCCTCTGTCCAGAACATCCTGTCATACAAAATGTGGCATAGTAAATAACCTATCAGTGAGAGTAGTGAAAGAAACAACCCAATCTACAAAAACTCTACCATATTAACAGAGGAAAACAAATAAACGCCTTACGATGAAAGGTAAACCCCTCTGGTAGTAAGAAACAAATATGATGCTGAGTGAACTGTGTATGAAGTTAAAAAATACATGCATGATTTGTAATTATAGCATATTCAAGTGTGAGGAACAGTAGGTCTATTTTAAAACTTTGGTGTGAAAAGGGAAGAGACAAAGAGCTATCGAGCTGTGAAAAAATGCCGAAGAGGTTGGTTGTATACAAGCAAATATGCAAATTTATATAAAAGTATCGGCACCAGTAAACTTAAGTGCAGTTGTTCAATAGAAAACCGACAAGAAAAATTCAAGTCCCGCACGCCATTAGGGAGGGAAACGAAAAGTTTGACAAATGCCGGGTTGAGACAGCTATTCAGCAATTCAAGTCAAAACACCACAGAAACACAACAGAAATGGTCTTATTTCTATAAAGGGAGGAAAAACACTATTGGGAAGTTTGTCGCTTGGAGTTGTTTTTCTCTTTCACGCAGAATACACGAAAAGTATAAACTCCGTATGAAAGTAGCAAGTAGAAACTCAACAAAAATGACTCTGCAAGTAGTATTTATATAAGCATAAACAATGATTGAGAGCAGAAAAATAACAGGATAAGATAAATTACACCTAAACTTCTCGCAACATCTGCGCGACAGAAAGCCAACAACAAACATGAAAAAGCCAACAAAATATTTTAATACTTACACTGGCTTTTTATTGCTTGTTTCCTTTGAACATGATGGGGAAGAGGCCGAGACAAACTGAGCAGAGCTCATTACGAGTTTACAGTGACTAAATCTCGAAGAAAACCAACGAAAATAAAGTACACAAAGAGCACAACGTCAAAATGGTGTTTTTGCCGTCCTCGACGAAGTCACGACGGGGTCACGCAACCATGAAAAACTCTAATGCGCATGCTTCGTATGGGAAAACAACTTCCGGTCGGCCGTCGTCCTCTCTCCCGTCCTGGATCTTAAGGTCCCTAACAAAATCAGACGACCGCGCAGCGGGAATCCGATTTGTTTATCACGAGTGTGATTACAGACTAAATTGGACGACACGAAGTCCTATTATCAATTAATCCTAAAAATTACAATTTCCGAGAAAAAGAAAAATAGCCAAGTTATGAAAAAAGGGGAATATTTGCGTTAAAATACTGAGAAAGGAGGCGTAAACATTCTAACGCTACCGGCAAAAACACTAAAGCAAGCGCTCGCGCACGTAGCGCGCAATTTCAACTTTGAATGTGATTGGTTGATTTAAACTACAACTGTGAATGTGATTGGCTTAATGAACTGTCCGATAACAAACTGTCCAAGAACAAACTATCCAATAACAAACTGTCCGATAACAACTCAGCAAGCGAATTAGTGGAAAATAGGACCTTTTTTAAACCAATCGCAATCGAGGAAATTGTAATTTTTCTGATTATTCCGGAAATCACAAAGACCTCATCCAATAATTGTTCAAAAATCTGGAAAATTACGACAGCGAAGTTCAAATGCACGCGCCAGCACATTTTGGGCCATGATTGGCTAATTAAAATCACCTGAGATTTATCGCGCGGAAGTGCGCGCGGACAAAACTGAGAGGTGAGTTCAGAGTTCGTAAAGTTTAAATGTTATTCAAAGGCGCAGTAAGCAATTGGAAAGAAAAAGCCTGAAAAAAATCAGGGCTTCAACGGGATTCGAACCCGTGACCTCCGCGATACCGTTGCAATGCTCTACTAACTGAGCTGAGACAAAGAGCTATCAAGCTGCGAAAAAAAGCCGAAGAGGTTGGTTGTATACAAGCAAATATGCAAATTTATATAAAAGTATCGGCACCAGTAAACTTAAGTGCAATTGTTCAATAGAAAACCGACAAGAAAAATTCAAGTCCCGCACGCCATTAGGGAGGGAAACGAAAAGTTTGACAAATGCCGGGTTGAGACAGCTATTTAGCAATTCAAGTCAAAACACCACAGAAACACAACAGAAATGGTCTTATTTCTATAAAGGGAGGAAAAACACTCTTGGGAAGTTTGTCGCTTGGAGTTGTTTTTCCGGCTCTTTCACGCGGAATACACGAAAAGTATAAACTCCGTATGAAAGTCGCAAGTAGAAACTCAACAAAAATGACGCTGCAAGTAGTATTTATATAACATAAACAATGATTGAGAGCAGAAAAATAACAGGATAAGATAAATTACACCTAAACTACTCGCAACATCTGCGCGACAGAAAACCAACAACAAACATGAAAAAGCCAACAAAATATTTTAAATCTTACACTGGCTTTTTATTGCTTGTTTCCTTTGAACATGATGGGGAAGATGCCGAGACAAACTGAGCAGAGCTCATTACGAGTTTACAGTGACTAAATCTCGAAGAAAACTAACGAAAATGAAGTACACAAAGAGCACAACGTCAAAATGGTGTTTTTGCCGTCCTCGACGCAGTCACGACGGGGTCACGCAACGTTGAAAACAAACCAGATCTCTAATACGCATGCTTCGTATGGCAAACCAACTTCCGGTCGGCCGTCGTCCTCTCTCCCGTCCTGGATCTTAAGGTCCCTAACAAAATCAGACGACCGCGCAGCGGGAATCCGATTTGTTTATCACGAGTGTGATTACAGACTGAATTGGACGACACGAAGTCCTATTATCAATTAATCCTAAAAATTACAATTTCCGAGAAAAAGAAAAATAGCCAAGTTATGAAAAAAGGGGAATATTTGCGTTAAAATACTGAGAAAGGAGGCGTAAACATTCTAACGCTACCGGCAAAAACACTAAAGCAAGCGCTCGCGCACGTAGCGCGCAATTTCAACTTTGAATGTGATTGGTTGATTTAAACTACAACTGTGAATGTGATTGGCTTAATGAACTGTCCGATAACAAACTGTCCAAGAACAAACTATCCAATAACAAACTGTCCGATAACAACTCGGCAAGCGAATTAGTGGAAAATAGGACCTTTTTTAAACCAATCGCAATCGAGGAAATTGTAATTTTTCTGATTATTCCGGATATCACAAAGACCTCATCCAACAATTGTTCAAAAATCTGGAAAATTACGACAGCGAAGTTCAAATGCACGCGCCAGCACATTTTGGGCCATGATTGGCTAATTAAAATCACCTGAGATTTATCGCGCGGAAGTGCGCGCGGACAAAACTGAGAGGTGAGTTCAGAGTTCGTAAAGTTTAAAACATCCTCCACGCAAATGTTTTCATGTTTATATTATTAATAAGTAATCATACGGCTTTTCTCGTTCAATTTGGAATTAATTTGCACTTGTGAGTTTTTCAAAAAGCTAAAATTGCACTCGCCGAGGCGGCTCGTGCAATTTCAGGTTTTTGAAAAACTCACAAGTGTATAATAATTCCAATTTGAACTCGAAACCGTATGATTACCTATACAAAATCGTTATTAAACACCTTCAAATACGGAACACAGTTTTTGTTGGCCTTTGGTTTTCATCCAAACGATACGAATACGCAATCTTTCCCTTTGAATTCATCAAAGTTTGCCTCCGCCATCTCCAACCCACGTGGAATCAGGGCGAACTCGTAACACGAAATCGAGGCTAGCGATCAAATTCCCCAGCTCCTATGAGTGGTGATTAAATGCCCTCCCTCCCGGGCAGGAAGAGGCGTCAAATGCGCGGGATATGCCCGGGGGATGTTCAAGCTTCGATTTGACTGGTACATTAGTGTTACGATATTGTGTTTACTTTAACTAAGATTCCCGCCTTTTTGTATTCCCGCCTTTTTGTATGGTCTCATGAGTTGCTAAAGAAACAAAGAGTTATTCTTTTCCCAAAATTTAAGAGAGTTTCAAAAGCCTCGTGAAAACAGTCCGGCTCTTTTCAGGCATGATTACTGATCAGTTAAATTAATTCTTATAATGTAGACAAACACAATAATAGTTCTTGTTGTTTTTATGTTTACAATGGCGTAGCTAGTCTGTAAATTCGAGATCAAATAAAATCATTTATGCGTGTATGTTAAAGCTGTCATAATAGCATGATTATGGTTGTTAACTGTGATAGGCCCAGACCTCTTTATAGACAGTTTTCACATGACGTCACGGCAGCCATATTGGTGTTCACAAACAATGAGAATTTCTCTCTTTTGGAAAGTGTAAACATTTGCTATCATTTGGGAAAGCCAATATGGTTCCCAAGACATTTTTTTAAAGCTAGGAACTCAAAATTATGGTGGCGCCAAATAAGGTTTTGGTCATTCAGGCCTCAATTATTGTCGTTAACAAGAGCAAAGGAGGGGTGGGGTCGGTCCTCTAAGCATATCTCCTAGAACTGCCAGTTACAGACACCCAAAGTGTTAGTAGACATCCCAACTTAATGAAACTGGTTACTGCTAATTATTCTGCTTAATTACACTCCCAAATGTGATGGGAACACCCATGAAAGACGTTTTCGCCCATTAATTAAAATATATTCGTCATCATGACGTCGTATTACGCTAGAGTGTCTGTAGCTATATGCATTCATGTTACATTATCCTATACTAATTTGGTAGCCAAAGCATACGCACTTTACCTTGTGCGGGCCTCTGAAGGGTTTAGGGTGAAGCTTTCAGGCAGTATTCAGTAGTCGTGTTTTATGGTGTGGTGTTATCCTATGCACACCTGTCCTGCAATGTGTTTTCTCAAAGAGAACTTATATGCATATCTTATATATATAATACTTCTTGCGCTTGAATAGAATAGAGAGCGCTCAACTCTGAGATGATAATTATAGTCATGAGAGTGGTCATTCTTTGACCATACTGACGGCAGCGTTAATTGTATAGCAATTAAAGGAATGAATTGAGATCTTTCTAACATTAATGACTATAATGTATATTATATATATACCTTTCCTTAAACAGGATGTGGTTCGGTGGTTAACAACACACTAAAAAGTCCTTGATATCCGAACAACTACCCACGCAACATGGACTGCAATTATACGATTCCTATTCCGCGTAACCTGACGATGATCATTTCCTTCATCGATTTTGAATTGGAGTATGAATCATCATGCTAGTAAGCACATAGCTGTTACTTCAAGCTTTAATACCTACTGCTGGAAGTGAAGAGTGATCATCGCAGCAAATTCTCCAATTTACTGCGCTTTTCAATAACATACGGACTCTAAAATTCAAAGCTTAACCGACAAATGCGTTTTTCGCTACCGTCAATCAAAAGGTCGGCGGCTCCTGCCAGCTTCCGACTTGTTGTCTGAACTGTGCTCGTTGATTTGATTTGATTACCGCGCGCTCGGCAGTAGCCGGAAGCTGGGAGGAGCCGCCGAACATTTGATTGACGGCAGCGAGAAACGTATTTGTCCGTTGATCTTTGAATTTTAGAGTCCGCATGTTATTCAAAGGCGCAGTAAGCAATTGGAAAGAAAAAGCCTGAAAAAAATCAGGGCTTCAACGGGATTCGAACCCGTGACCTCCGCGATACCGTTGCAATACTCTACTAACTGAGCTATGAAGCCACACATTGGGAGCTATGTCAATTTATCGAGTTCATATTTTCCCGTGCAGTGAAATGATGTGAAGTATATATGAAATTATTCATATTTGAACTGCGGTTGTAGATGAAAGTGAAGAGTGATTATCGCAGTAAATTTTCCAATTTAAACAATTGGAAAGAAGAAGCCAGAAAAAATCAGGGCTTCGTTGGTAACGCACCGTACGGTTATTGCAGAGGTCACGGGTTCGAATCTCGTTGAATCCCTGATTTTTTCAGGCTTCTTCTTTCCAATTGCTTAAATTGGAAAATTTACTGCGATGATCACTCTTCACTTTCATCTACAACCGCAGTTCAAATATGAATAATTTCATATATACTTCACAACACCTAGTGCTGTCTACAACACGATCTGTTATACTTTCTTTAATTTGCCAAGAATTCATCGAAGGGGAGTGAATGAAACTTGATTAGACTGTTCTTGTTTTCAGTATAACAAAAACAACAAATCAGGAAATAGTTACAAGGCTTACTTGTAATATTCAGAGAACTCGGATGTAACCTTAGACTCTTGCAATGTTTTTTGGGGGTGGGAGGGGGCAGGGAAGACCATGCGCAGGCAACTCTGGTTATTTTAGTTTAGTTTAATGAGTTCTTCACCAAAATACAAGAACAAATTAATTCAAATAGACAAACAACCAACTTCAAAAAAGCAAATAAATTCAAAATAGTACGTGATGTGACGGGGAAAGAAACAGAACTAGTGTCCCAATTTCGATCTATACCCCTACTTTACTCAACATACACTTAATGTATGAAATAAAAAAAAAGCACAAGCAACTAAAAATGTGTTAAAGACGTAAATTATTGTATAAGTATAAAACCTTGTTCTATTGTAGCCTGGAGAACTATAAATTCCTCGATTTAATCATGAATGTGCTGTCTTCAGGTAAAAGACAGCCAAATGTTATGAAAAGTTAATAAAATGAGACACTTCTAATAGTTTCTTGTCAAATTAAAGGGATGGTTTCTCGGCTTGGCGCATGCGCAAGCTACAACGTTAATCATTGAATTTGATTGTTTATAAAAAAGAATCGGAAGCATGCAAATGACTCTTTCGGGAAATTTGCCTTTTCACGGTCAGTCACGAAAATATGGCGATACAGATAAGATTTCTCATTCAAATTCTGTTCGTATTTTCAAACTCCATGCATAAAGTACATTTTGGATGTATTTCGGAAATCACAGACTATAAGTTAGTGAAAGCGTAATTATAACCTTTGAAAATGGATAATTTGGAATTGAAATCGAATTTGTTATTCGGGCCGAATCGTTTACTCTGGAACAGACCATCGAGTTATGTACTCGCATCTGATTGGGTGGGATTACGTCATAGCTTGCACATCTGTCGAACCGTGCGACTTTCCCTCAAATCATTGAATCTTATGCTGTGTGAATGGTAAACACAGTCGTAAAGTTAAATTGTAAGCATGCTGATAGCGGCGCGTCATATGTAGTCGGTATTAATATTGCTTAATTCTAAAACTGTACCAACTGGCCCTTACATGCATTTAAATCATGGTAAGCAGCACATCTGAATTCATAGTTTGAGCGGCTGCGTTTAGTTTCAGGGATTGATGAGCCAATAAGAAAGCTCTGTGCATATAACTGCGTCGTGTAATAACGGCCAATTGTTTCCATTTCTTATGCACAGCTGGGACTATCTAGAGATTGTTAATGACGGAAGAATGGTGGGTAAATACTGTGGCAAAAGGACTGGACTGAGCGTTCTTTTAACTGGAGACCATATATTGATAACATTCAACTCAGACGGTAGTGTACAACAAACGGGATTCCTGATACATTTCACTGCTGGTCTACACGGTAAGTACTTTTTCTAAGTCTTATGTTTGTTATATTATAAAGATGGCGATTTAGTATTTTTGTAACATAAAACAACTGTTAACAGACCTGTATATCGAATATAAAATGGCTTAGTAGCTACACTTCGCCAAACTACGATTTCGTCTCAGTCAGACTCGACTTAAATCACAGTGGAATCTGCAAGGTAAACTCTGAAATTATGTTCAGCTGTATTATTTATGGTATCAGTGCTAGCGGTGTTACAACTGTAAACATAAATAATCAATAGCCTCCATTTGCCAAATGGAGGATACTTGTCCGCGGAAATTATCTGTTCCAAGAAGAGATCATTTTTTCCTAGAGCATAGCTCAAGGAACACTGGGAGCTATGAGGAACAGATAATGTCCAAGGACAAAAATCCGGGCATATTTTTGCGCCACAAGGAGGCTATTGTGTTTATTATCCTTCAAATGTTTCGAATCAGGCGCAGTTTGAAAATCAGGAATAGTACTCGGATATTCCCTAATTTTAGCTGGGGAATAGTCAGTCACGCAACGCGTTTAGAACAATCGCGTGCAAGCAAAAATATCTGACGGATTGTAACAAGTATTATAACCCATCAAATCTTTTCGCTCGCGCGCGATTGGTCCAAACAAGTCACGTGACCGAATATCCCCAAACTAAAAATGGTTGATATCCGAGATTAGTATATACTAACACAGTGGATAGTGTTAAACGCGAGCGCTGATTTGCTCGTCAAACTTTGAATATCCCGTGCTATTTACCTCCGAGCAACTCAGGAAAAAAATGGCGTCCCGGTTTGCATCCGTGACAAGTGAAGAAATCATCCAAATTAATTTTTTGTGATAGATACTATCTCGCGGCTCGGTAAATTTCCAGCGCTAGTCACCTCCACTTCGGTGAATAGTTGTTAAATATACCCCAATTTTCAAAACTGCGCGCTTTGCGTAAAAGATTTGAAGGATAATAAACCTCCAAGCTCACAGTTTTCCTCGAGCTATCGCGGCTCTCGGAAAACTGTTCGCTTCTCGGAATATATAATGTCCGGGGACAAATATCCTAGCATATTTTTCGCGCCAAATGGAGACTATTGCTTATATAACAGGTAAATTTACATCCTTGTAGTCTCTTTTAGTAATATTATTTTGTCTTTTTTCGTTGTTGGTTTGTGAGCCTGGGAAAGGGGACTGAGACTCAGATATCATGTTTTTATATGACGACTAAACGATGTCACATTTAAAAATGTCTACTATCTCTTTTTATTTATGATTGAAATGTTCCCGTTTTTCTAATACTTATTACAACAATCATTACCTAACACAATTTACAGAGTTACGAATTTGTATTCTACAAGACAGAAAAAAACAGTCTTACATCAAAATTCCCACACAACACTATACAGCAGGCAGTTCTTTGCAACAAAAAAAATGGCGAGTTTTTACTGGAAATCTACAAAAGTGTTTCCAGAATTTATTCGAAGGGAGCCGGTTTTACAAAGTCTGGCCGTTAGGAGGGGCGCTTGTTTGAGTGGAGGCGCCAACTCGAGGATTTACGGTAGTTGAGGCGCCAGTTGAGGCAGCTCTATAAGCCTTAATTTGATATGGGAGTTTAGGTATATACAGTTAAAAAACGGACACGCTACATCGCTTGGGCGCGGGACACATCTTAAGGTATACAGTAACCTTAACTTCTGTAAACATCCATCACAGACATGCTTGCCATAGAAATGTCAAGTCGACTGACCAAACAATTGACACACTCAGATGAACCCTGATAGATTTTCGGAAAGTTACAATGCGAGGACAGTTTAAAATCAGCCAGGGCACCTTAAACACCGCCCCGAAATCAACTGAAAGCGATGACCAAGACACAGTGGATAATCTGTATGGTTTTAGAATCAGATGAACTGCAAGAAATAAAATACTGCTCTCGCGTAAGATAAAAATGTACAAATGTGTAACTAGTTCATGTTCTTTTTGATGTAAGCAAATATTTTACTTCACATTAAGATTTACACTGTACAGGTAAGTCTTTAATATTTATATTCAGCGGTTTTGGTTAAGTCGAACCCGTAATATTTAACAATTAGACCCGTCACCCGAAAGGGATACGGGTCAATAGCCCATGAGGCGAATGGAACCGTGGCCCTTGAGGGCGAAGGGTCTAATTGTTTTAGTATCACCCAACTAGTCGGACAGAAAAGGTAATAATAAAGTTAGCAAATGCAAGTTGAAGAAATATTTATCTGGGAATAAAACGAAAGAAAAACCCGCGAGTTTCGCTACTTGATGACTATTACTAATATTCCTCTAGCAGGTCGCCAATTGAAATAGTCCACTAGTTGGATGGTACTTATAATTATTAATCTTGAATAACATTAATTATCATATGACCGTACCCCCCGCGCGCAATTTCTTGGAAAACAATAAAAATGGAGGTCCCGTATGAGGGCCCTAAGCGTCGAAGTGATAGGAGGGCGCTTAACTCTTAAGAAAACCACGACGGCATCGGCAATGATCACTGAACAAAAGATTTAACGAACAGTACAGTGGCTATGCACGTACGTTATAAATCTTAGTACATTTCGTTACCGTCCTCTGCAAAACAACAACGTCAAATGATCAAATTCTACGTTGTCTGGAGATAGTGAACCACCACGGCTAGTTTTTAATTTTTTTTTTCAAATTTATTGCTGCGTTTCGGATTTAGTTTTTCGATAGTTTTGACAGTTAAAAACAAAGTAAATGACACCAGAGTATCGCGAGATTCGCAAGTAAAATGTGAATTCATTTTTTAATAACGGTGTCGTCTTCAGCGTTGCCGTCGTGGTCTGCTAAATTCCCTTGGGCTGGAGAATCACGTCAAGCCCTCTAGAAATGCGCACCGCCCTGCCTACTAGGAGCTCATTCGGCAAAATCATTGCGGGCGAATGACCAGAATGCAATTTTTTTTTCTTAAAATTGAGTAATGAAAGTGAACATTCTAACTGAACAAGCAAAAGAATTTAAGAGCTTCTGCCTGAGGGACTGGGGCAGACTTGGAAATGAAGGTCGGCAGATTTTGCTTAAAATTGGTACACATAGTCGTTATGTGGACTTACGTAATATGCCAAAGTTTTTAGCTTCAACGATCTTTTTAAGGTGACTCCCTAGCTTAGAGTATTTACGAACACCCTCGCTATAGAGCGCGAGTTAGAAAAGAAAACTTAGTTAATTTATCTTAAAGTTTTCCCTGTAGAGAATTACCAGTATGGATACTGTTGTAATAAGGCTTCTTTTTTGGTGGCTGTTACCATGACGGAATAAAATTGTAAGTGACGTTAGTAATTACGGCTTAACTATTTTAAGTAGAATTATCGAGCAAGCATTCGTATTGTTAGTATTGTGAGTGATCGTATTTATATATACATTGCGCATGCTCACTAGGTTTTCTAGTTTGAGCACTCTGGCATGGCTTAGACGTGGCTTGGACGGCTTAGACGTTACCACTATATATATATATATATATATATATATATATATATATATATATATATATATATATATATATATATATATATATATATAGCAATGAATGAAGAAGAGAAACCCATCTCGTAAATCAATTGACAATTTATGAATGAAGAAGAAGAAAGAATTGCCCTGAGCGGGATTTGAACCCACGTCCCCCTGAACACCGGTCGGGTGTGATGACCACTACACTATCAGGACAACGACACTGGCAACGCAATTATTGTAGATAGTGAGTCGGCCAGACGTGAGTATCCCAGGATTCTTTCAAGGGTGAGATGGGAAAGCCTGTAACCCCTTCATAGCCTTAAACCCAAGGATCGACATTAACGATTCACAGGCAAACACCAACTTGGGCATCAGCTAATCAGAAGGATCAATTTAATGATGCAGGCTTATTTATATACATAGCAATGAATGAAGAAGAGAAACCCATCTCGTAAATCAATTGATAATTTATAAATGAAGAAGAAGAAAGAATTGCCCTGAGCGGGATTTGAACCCACGTCCCCCTGAACACCAACAGATATATATATATCTGTCCCTGATTTAGCAAACGATAGCCTGGGA
>JAHPZR010005803.1:0-47124 GCA_019787425.1 Platygyra sinensis | reverse complement strand
CTGTCTGGTTCTCTTTTATGCACACTTGTTTGGCATCACTGGCATGTTCCTAGGCTTGCCTTGATGTTCCTCCGTCTTTCTTGTGGGGTGAGAACAAACATTGCCGGCAGCATTTCCTTTGGCCCATCTCCAACATCTTCTATGATATCCATTTTCTCCCAATTGTCAAGTATCTCATCAATTGTCTTTGACATAATCTACTGTTTCTGCATGATGCCTTTTGTGCCTGGATTCATGTGCAGCTTTCCTAACCTAAAAACACACCTTGTTTCTCCTCAACTAGCTCAACTGTCTCTTGCCAAGTTCCCCAATGACTGTCAGTGGCATGTTCAGGGTCAGGTCCAGTGGTATTCAACAAGACCCATCCATTCAGCAGCCTAACGGCTTAGCATCGTGCTGTGACTCATTGACCTTTAACTACATACACCAGCTTCTCCTATCTCTTTTTCTCCTTGAGTGAGTGTTACAGTGAATTTTCCTTGCACAGGTAGCAGGGGCCCTTCCCTTCTCTGGTAGCTCCTGATTGCTACGCTTGTTGCAATAGGGGACAGTTGGCCCTGAAGCTTCCCATAGTGCTTTTCAGTACACTAGACAGTGTATATCAGCCTGCATGTACAGGTGTAGACTGTTGGAATGCCATTGTTTTAAAGGAAACTGTTGGATTCTGTGATTTTCCTTCCTTCAGCTGGTACAGATAAACGTCTTCTAAAAACTCCTCTCGAGACTCAGTGTGTTGGTTTGCTCCTCATAATCCACTGTGTTGGCTCGCTTGTCTTTCTTGTCACTGGTGGCACCCTTGCACACACGAGCAAAGTTATTCAGATGCCCACGACTTGAGGCATCTCCTTGCAGTAGCTGGGCATGTATTCTTTTTAAGGAGCCTCATTCTCTCACTTGGTGCAAGACAGCCTGGCCTGTCCCTGCAAAGGGTCAGCCGTACGACTCGGCCCTTTATTTCTCATTCTAAACCGTCCAGGGGCGCCATTTCGCAAAGCTCCCGGTAACTACCAAACCCGTTTAAGCTGTTTTGTTTTCCATTCCAGATGGGAGCTTCAAATGTTTTGAAAATTGCACAGTAATGCTATTAGCTAAAGAAAAAATATGGACTTCATTAGAGGTCAGAACACATCCTACTTTCTTGAGACTTTGATTTCTTAAAATATGATTTCAGGCCCGTTAAGTTTACCGGTCTTCGAGAAACGGACCACTGGTGTGTACCTTGTTTTAACTCTACATGGATCACCCTTGTGTCGACTATTGTCTACCCCCTACTTTTCATCATTTGACTGCCTTCACTTGCTATCTCAAAAGCCTTAATTGTTTCTTTTACTCTTCATTTTTCCTAATGATTTCATTCTGAAGCTTGATGTTGCTGGTTTTGATTACAGACATCATTATGATTAGGTTGTCATGCGTGATGGGAAAATTGCAATGAGGCTCTTGCTCTCTAAAATGCATATCAAAGTCACCAAAGTACATGTCCGGTGACCATGCTGTGTGGAGACACTTGTACAACTTGTGATTCACCTTGAAGTGTTGATCCAGCATTTTGATGTGCAGTTTGTAATCTGTGTGCTATTCAGGCAGTGTTTGGAGTATCTTCTGGAGCTCTTTTCTCCCTACTAATAACAGTGGGTTGAGCTTGTCATTATCACTGACTGCCATCCATCAAGTGGCTCGCATAAAACGATCCCTCAATAACTTCCACGTCTTCTTCACAGCATGAAATCCAAAATTTAGGAATCTTTAACTCTTGCATAAATAGCCGTAAATGTAAGGCCTCTTCTTTACGGACAAGTTCCGCATTCCGTAGAGATGCATAAATTCAAAGAATGCATAAAGACTGCGTATTACTAAAGGATATTAAATGTTGGTAAAGGATAAGGATCTAGATGGATATAATTCACCACTTTCTATTTAGAGATATAGGCAAACAAATGAACTAAGTATGTTTTATTCGTCTTCAAAAAGAATACTTTATTATTTTGACCTGTTTCGTTTTACACTCTTTATGCATCTTTACACACTAACGTTTAGGGACCTTTAAGTTTCTTTACGCCGGTCGATACAAGTCCGCCTTTAAAGAACGCGTCAAGGCATCTTTAGTGTTGTTTTTTTGGATGGCGTGTTAGGTATCAGTGTTTTTACACATCTTTGTAACAATACTGTTGAAAGGGAGAAGAAATATCGCTTGTAGGCTGAGTTGTTGGCAGTAGCCTGACCCTCTGTTCAGTACATATCAGCGGTTTTCCACATTAGGTGCCAGGTTCTCTCAGTTTTCCCGCCATTTCTGGTGTCCTTTTGAAGGTGAGAAAGTCAGTACAGGCTTCGATTGATCTTTTGATCATTTTTCGCTGTTTGAACTCTGCTTTGGCTGGGAAAAATCTGTTTACCATCCCTTCGTGTTGTTGCGATTTCAAGGCAAAGATTTTGGCCACACACAGCTACGTGAGACATCGATATGGCAGTGCGACGAGACAACAACAACAGGTAAGCAAATATGATTGCAGCAATTTGTTGTGTTGTACGACCATGTTTAACCCGTTTCATGGATAAAGTAAGCTATATTGCTCAAATTGTGGACATCTCTTTATTAAGCAGATGTTTTACATTACATGCTAGCGTATTAAAATATTCTGAAATTCAAGTTTTACTTTCATACATACAACACATATTCACCATTTACATGATTGTATTGCTACATATTGTAGAAACACAGATGTATGTTAGCGCAATAGTCCGGCGGCATAACTCGAAATTTCAGGCAAATTGAGCACTTTTTGATACAAGTATAAAATTTGGAACATTGATAGGAGTCACCATTAAGAGCATTTTCAGATATAGTGCCAAGTTGGACATCCACTGGTTTCCATGGAAACCACAATTTTTTTAAAATAGATGAATTTCCTCTGTTCATACCCTAGTTTATCGGCAAATACTATCATTTCAATGCTTCCAACTTATTTACCAAGTCCTTTTTGTTTAAGCATATGGCGCGTTGCTCTAAACTACGTGTTTCCATGGAAACGAAAAATTAAAATCCCACGTTTGCTGAAAATAAAAGAAAGCTCTGCGTCTTGCCAATGGGGGTCCTGTTGGTTAGACCACTGTCTGCAATAAAAGCTTCAAATTTTTAAGGTGTTCTTAATTTCTGTATCACTATAAACTTAGTCACACACAAAGACAAGATTTTTAACTTGGGTGTTAGCAGTCAATAACATGCAGAGTGTATGTCTTGCTACTCTGCCGCTACCCCTTTTGCAAAGCTCTTTTTCTCGAGTCGGGTTCTAGAAGTTTGTTTGTGTGAAATCAACTCAGATGTAAAGAGATAGGAGAGCTGGTGTATGTAGTTAAAGGTCAATGAGTCACAGCACTGACTAAGCCGTTAGGCTGCTGAATGGATGGGTCTTGTTGAATACCACTTGGACCTGACCCTGAACATGCCACTGACAGTCATTGGGGAAACTTGGCAAGAGACAGTTGAGCTAGTTGAGGAGAAACAAGGATGTTGTTTTTAGGTTAGGAAAGCTGCACATGAATCCAGGCACAAAAGGCATCATGCAGAAACAGTAGATTATGTCAAAGACAAATTTTGATGAGATACTTGACAATTGGGATGAAAATGGATATCATAGAAGATGTTGGAGATGGGCCAAAGGAAATGGTGCAGCAATGTTGTTCTCACCCCAAAGAAAGACGGAGGAAACATCAAGGCAAGCCTGGACATGACAGTATGCCAACAAGTGCATCAAAAGAGAACCAGACAGTCCTTCCCCACCTTAGGAGAGCTGGAGACAAGACTTGAAAAGGTTGTGTTTATCTTATCTTAGTTGTGTTTTTGTTATCTTAGTTGTGTTTTTATTATCTCAGTTGTGTTTTTCTTATCTAAAAAGTGAAAAGAAAAACGTGAATTAATTTTAAAAAAAGAACAAGAAAAAAGATCTTCGCGTGGGGTCTAATCAGTGAAAACCATAATTATCGCTAACTAGCTGGAATTAGAAAATTAAGCTTGGCACTTAATCAGGAATTGATCAGTATGGGAATGCAAATAATCCAACAAAGTTTGGTGCTTGTATCAAAAATCGCACAATTTAAAAGCTATGCCGCCAGACTACAAGTCTTACCTACATGAAGCTGGAAATGAAACGATAACTACATGAATGTGTATAAACCATTTGAGTTTTAGCATGATTTGTCACATTGCTTGTGGCTTTTAGTACTTTACTCTTAGCACATTGCTTTGCAAAGGGATGATGCTCAAAATCTCAGCTTTAAAAACAACAAGGTTCAGGTAACAGCTCTCACAAGGTTTCACATGAATGGCTCAATACCCTTTTACAAATCTTACCTTTGTGCTATCATAACACAAAGAGATTAACTGTAAGACTTGGTTTGCAGAAATTGTTTAAGCTTAGTTCACACTAGTGATATACAGTAAAAGAGAAAAAAAAACAGGTGTGATTACCTGGGGCAAGTAAATCTTGTTCTTGGGCAAGCGGAAAAAGAAGTTAAGTGGCCCAGTGAGCAAGTGAAAGTAGTCTTAGTCGTCTTGCGATTCTGAACAAAACTATCAGCTCGATAGATAATAATTCGCAGTCAGATGCTACACTTATTTCAAATCTTAGTCTGAGAGATTGGTTAACTTAACAAATTGACATCAGTTTTTTCATGTGTAATTTTGTATTTTCCTTCTGATTTCTATACTAGCTGCTACAATGGCAAACAATATTTAAGTGAGGACAAGTGAAAACTAAAATATACTGGCCCAGTGGATTTCAATTTTTTTTTCCTGCCCTGGTGACATTAACATAACTAAATAACTACATAAGGATGTTTTGTTTTGCTGTGTGAACTTCCTGACATACAGTACTGTGCAAAAGTAATGCAAGCGATAATCGATGAATATCGCGCTTTGTTCTCGTGATTTATCGCCGATATATCAAGGAAACATCGCACAGATTGGCGAACGTCAAAACGATAAATCAGCGAGATATCGGTACAGTCTTCGCAATATCTTGCCGAGATATCGTTCTAGCGAGACTTTGTTGCAACGATATCTCGCAAAGCAAAACGATATATCATCACGATATATCATTGCAGCGAAGTTCGTTGTAACAATACATTGTACAGTATGTCGAAGTAAACTTTGCTTCAACGATTTATCATAGTGAAGCGATTGTGTATGATGAATCCGTGTCTGTTTACATGCAATGGGCACAGTCGAGTAATAAGGAGTTGAACAAAGACCAAAAATTCGCTTTCAAAAAGCTCTCCATGCTGCAAAGGCTAATGGGCTTGAAAACTTCTGTTTTGAAAAACGTACTGAGGTCAACACAATGAACTGTTCACTCACGCGAAAACCTTTATCGAGCATTCACAGCCGTTGGCCGGGACCGCAGCATGTCACGATTTAATACCTTATGACAACAAGAGATTTTGTACCATGCTGTTTTCATTTGATGTTAACTGAAATGCTCCTCCATCAAACTGACGAAACTGCTTGTTTAAATGCTCTTCGAAAATCGTTTTACGTTAACTTACCGTTTGAACAACTTTTTTGTGACATTCTGAAAGCTCATCCGCAGTCACGCTGTTACTCCACGCTGATTGGATGATACTAACAAATGCATCCAATCAGGGCAAAGCAAACAGAGTGACTGTTGCTCTCGCGGATGCTGGTTGCTTCAAAAGCTGCATTTCTCGGAAACTACAGTGTATTTGGCGGCTAGCACTTGGATTTTAAATGGATCTTCGAACTGAATGCTTTGAGAAGAAGTATCAACCTTTCAGTTTATCTGGTGTTCGATTTGGAAGCAGGGGGATTCAATTTCTGGGTGAAAATCATGGTGCGAAGTAACTTCTGTATGGAGCGAAGTAACTTTTGTATGGAGCAAAGTGTCTGATTATGGAGCGAACTGGCTTTTGACTATTGTGCCCACCTACACTTCTACAGTAGCACAGTTGCCTTCTTTGCTATGAAATTTGTAATAGGATTTCACGCGTTACAGAGTGGATTTTTTAATGGAACCAAGGCAGGTAGGTTCAATAGTTCCACTCACCATCTCAAAAAGCTGACTTAAAAACGAAGAGGATTTGTCATTATCGTAAATGTTTTTTGGAGAAGTGTATGTGTATTCCACAATGCCAGGACGATTAACTGGAACGATATCTCACTAAGATATATCGCAAATCAGAAATGATATATCGCGAAGCAGAAACGATATATCGCAAAGTGGAAACGATATATTGCTGACAGGAAACGATATCTCATCGAGAAATAAAACAATAGCTCTAACGATATATCGTTCAATATATCATTTAAGGTAAATCCTCGTTAAATATCGCCGATATATCGCGATGTTCGCGATATTCTTCGATTATCGTTTGCATTACTTTTGCACAATACTGTACCTTGTTATGCCATAATAGCAACATAAGAGAATGAACATAAAACAGCAGAAAAAAGATCTTTCTCTTACAGTATGTCTTTATGTCAATGTTCATATGGACATAAGCAGAAGTAATGTTTTATCAGTATGTCATTACAGTGTATGTCACTAGTGTGAAACAGGCCAGACCCATATATGAGAAATGAATAAATTGAACAGAAGTTTTCAAAAGTTTATGCCATTTGGAGTGAAAGGAATACCTCAAAACATTTACTGCCTATATACTCCATAGTTTCCACTAGGATTCTCAGAAATAAGAAAGTCAACACCTCATTTGCTTTGCAACCAAACTTTCTGGGATTTTTGAATACAAAGATTTTTGACTAAAGCCTGGTTTCAAAGTCTCAAGATGTTATAAGGCAAGTGAAGAAGCTAGTGGAAAAAGGGGATAAATGACAATTTTGGTTGTTTTTGTTTCTTGCTCCAAATTAGCTGAATTTTTGCATGTGGCCTTCATATCAGTTGAAAAACGTCAACGTGTATATTTTTTCACTGGTTTGCTCTCCGTTTTCAAGATATTACGTATGCAAAAACTTGTATTTGTGTACGCCAACACATGACTGCAAAGACGGTTATTTCACTTAAAATCCCGCAAAATATTGATCTTTGTAGCGTGCAACCTTGAAAAAATGCTGATTTGAGGTAAAAACCGTTAGAATTTTGTTAGAATTACAGGCAAATGTTAATTTTACGCAATGCGCTAGCTTTAGACAATGTTGATTTCAGGTCATTTACAGACAGTTGAAATTTTGACTTCACATTATCACGCTGCCCAAGGACTTTGACTTCACTTAGAGAACCGTGAAAAGTTCATTTCACGCAACATGTAAGCTTAGTTGAAAGGCCCCATGCAAGAATGTCCGCTAGATTTTTTGCTGAAATCGAACATGGCCAACACAGCTTGTTTCTATTGCGTATTCCAGAAATAAAGTATGCTAAAACACTTGCAAGTCACAGTCTGCGTGTTTTGGAACTGCTTTGTTACACAATACTATTAGCATTGTTTCTCTTTTAAGTTTCTTTCAAATGCTGACTTTAACTCCTAGGGTTAAGAGTTCCCAGTTTTATTAGAGTCAGGGTTAGGGTTACCGCTCGAAACTAGGGTTAACGTTGAAGGTTAGGGTTACGGAACAAGGTTAGGGTTAGTATTCTTGTTAGGGTTAGGGCTAGCATTCAAGGTTAAAGTTATTGCTTAGGGTTAGCGTTAGCGCATATTTTTAGGGTTAGGGCTAGCGTTTAAGGTTAAAGTTATTGCTTAGGGTTAGCGCTTTGGATTTGTTAGAGTTAAGGTCAGGATACACTAGTGTTAGTGCAGTGTTAGGCCAAGGAAAACAATCTCAGCTTAGGAAATCTACTGCACGAATAGATGCGTAAATCAAGTCAATGAATAGTGCCTAGAGAAAGAGGCTGAACGTTTTGCAAATTGGCTACATCAGTGACTTCAAATAATGTTTAAATGTTCTATGTGAAATTATTTTTTTGGTAAAAAACTGCTCGTTCCATGAAATGATTATTTCTGACAACACTGAAAGAGGAAGCCTTAAGAGCTTCTGCCCGAGAGACCGGGGCAGACTTGGAAATGAGGGTCGGCTGATTTTGCTCAAAATTGGTACACAATCTTGTTATGTCGACTTATGTAATATGCCAAAGTTTCAGCTTCAAAGAACTTTTTTTAGCCGAGTTCTTGAAATCAGCCCCTCAGGGGTCCCCAAAGGCTGATTTTGGCCACTTTCCAATCTCTCTGTCAGCAACGTACAATTAATTTTTAACAAAAATAAAACTATCTTTCTAATGCCCTATTCATAGCCTTTTATGGGCAAGCAAATCAGCTCATGGGAATTTTTCGTTAGCCAGTGGCTGTTATGTCAACTTGGACCTATTTGAAGCATATGGGAAGCAACCGGAAATGGCCAGTTTTTCAGACATTAATTATTTTCTATGCCCATGTTTTATATCGTGAAGTCTTAATATCCCTGCAAAGTTCAGCCCTTGATTTAGTAATATCAAGGAAAAAATTCCAAGGTTGAGGCTTTTTCACCAAGAAAAATCTTTCAAGAAGATGACTAACCTGGCCACTTCCGGTTAAAGTTTCAACAAAGTGTAGCGGTAAAAATCAGCTGTTTAATTTCGATCAATACCTTTCTTCTTCTAAGTTATGATTTAAGAGACTCTGAAGCTAGATGTAACCGAAAAGACTTTGCCATTAATGAGCAAATTTTCATGTGTTCTTTTGGGGCCGATCAGATTTTGGTCTGGTGTCAGTACGGTTATAAATTACGTGGAAGTAGTCTTAAAAATTATAGGGATAATGGAGTGGCTGTGAACTTGTAAGGATATATTGTATACCTAACAACCTATCTCTTGCAGGTTAATAACAATGTACCATTGCATCTTTTTCGAACTAAACTGCAATCATGATAAATGAATAACAAGGCTGTGGCTCTAAGTAATGAAGCGCTAATTAGATCAGGAAATAAGCCAAGCTCTGTGGTCCCATTTCATATTATAATCCACCTAATTGGGTACTTTCTTTCTGAAGGAAAACAGCTTAGCAGTCATTTTAAATGTAATCACAACATCTGTCGTGAGACTGCTTGAAAATCGCTTTGATTCTTTAGATTTCAAATACATGCAATTGTACTTAATTGCAGTCTTAGTTTTCCAGTCTATAAGCAAAGTGTCTGGATAAGTGCTTACCTGGCTTCAGATTTAGAGGCATGTCCCTTTTCTATAATCTCTTAAAAGTGAAGCAACATTAAAAACCTTAGCCCAGCAATGAATTGGTCACGAGTGCATCTTTGCAGTGAGTGACGAGGTCGCGATATGTCAACTTATCTGTAGTTTGCTGGCTTTGATTGACTTGGAATTCTCGTCCATATTCTGCTCCTTGATACTTCTGAGAATGATTGGTATAGAGCTTGCATGAGAACCTGAAGAACTATAAATGGGTGTTTAATTAACAAATAAAGAAGCCTAAGCCGTGTATTACACTATGATAAAACACGATGGTCATTTGAGAACACGAGGGAAATGTAGAAAACACTCACCTGCGGCTCGTGTTTTCTACATTTCTCAAGTGTTCTCAAATGACCGGAGTGTTTTATCACAGTGTAACACACGGCTTAGGCTTCTTCATTTGCTTTAAAATATAGATTTTACGCGTGCAAAACAATACAACACGCTTTTCTATGTTTTATTTAATAATACACAGTCCCCCTGTACAAACGGCCTACGAATTATAAATTGCGCATGTCTACTGAAGATTGTCCGTTTTCCCCGCCAAGTTGCTGAATGTCTGACTAAATTGCTAGAAAATGTCTTACTAGAACACTTTCCCTTTCTCTATCCCTTTATTGCTTTCTTAGTCAACACAGTTCCATGGTGGTAAGCAGACTAAATCAGTGTACTGTATACCAAAGATTGGACAGGGAGGAGTGGATTTTCCCTCACTGCTTTGATAACTGGGGAAATACAATATTTCAGCTTTCTTGGAGTACTTATGAACTTGAACTTTTTTGGCACCCCAGCTGTAGAATTGCTGGTTTACTCCGATTTCCATAATCAGAAGCGATAATCCTCAGGACGACCAGTATGCTTGCTGTAGTAACCTGACTGTATCAGGGTGATTCCTTCTCCTACCCCGCGAGAAAGAAAAGCCTGATACTCAGGCTATTGCTGTAGGTGATATGGTAAAGTCGTCACCAGGCCCAGTGTCTCATACCTGCCGGAGATTAAATTGGTTATTGCTCTTCCTCCCAGGATGATAATTACCGGCTCCCATTTATACATCTGGGTGGAGAGAGGGATTGTGAAAGAAAATTGCCTTTCCCAAGAAGACATGGCGACGCCTTAGTATTTAGGAGCGCTCCATCCGGGGTCTTTCCACCTAACCATTAGGCCGCGACTGTCCTATGCGCTAGGTAGTTGCTTTTGTGTAGAATCCGAATGCGCCGTTTACTACATTACATGTTTACTTTAATCTGTCGTAAACTGATTAAAACGCAACAGGGGAAAAAATGTATGGCCAGCACTTTAAAAGAACGTTGCATGACATTCTGTCGGTTGATTTGTTATTTACAAGAAAAGAAACTGCGATCAATTAATTAAGCTAATTAACTGTGTTCAATCTTTAGCGAATTTGTTTCATTTGAGTGCGCTTGAAAGGCAGAGGAGCAACAGTCTGGCTATTACAATTTAGTCTTCTGGAAAATTAAAAAATGAGCATACGGAAGTTGATTCTCAACCAAGCTGGCTTGCCTGGCATTACAAAGGATGAATTAAAGACGATCATTGTTATTTGCCACGTCACAGCCGAAAATGTAGCAGTTTGCGTGACCAAAGTGGGCCATGTCAACACCGTTTCCATCAAGAAAATCAAGGAGAAAAAGAAATTGAAGAAACCGAAGAAAGTTACCGCTGACGTTTCAGATAGCATATTTCAGGAGTTCAGCAAACTACAGATAAGTTGGCATATCGCGACCTCGTCACGTACGCATGAATCGACCTGAATTTTCATTACTCGCAGCAACGACGCACTCACGACCAATTTATCGCTAGAGCTAAGGATTTTAATTTTGCTTCACTTTCAAGAGATTATAGGAAAGGGGCATGCCTCTAAACCTTAAGCCAGGTAAGCATCTCAGTATAGTAAGAGAATTTATCCAGACAGTCACACTTTGCATATAGACTGGAAGAATGAGAGTGCAATTAGGTACAATTGCATGTATTTGAAAGCTCCTAAAGGTTCAATACGATTTTCAAGCAGTCTCGCGAGAGACGTTGTGATTGCATTTAGAATGACTGCTAAGCTGTTTTCCTTCAGAAAAGAAGTCCCAAATAGGTGGATTATAATACGAAATGGGGCCACAAAGCTTGGCTTATTTCCTGATTTAATTAGCGCTTCATTACTTGGAGCCATGGGCTTGTTATTCAATTATCATGATAAACTTAATACTGCAGTTTAGACCAATAAAAGGTGCAATGATAGATTGTTATTAACCGGCAAGAGATGGGTTGTTAGGTATACAATATATCCTTGTTCACAGCTGCTCCATTGTACGAATAAATTTTCAAGACTACTTCCACGTAATATATAACCGTACCGTTGCCAGACCAAAATCTGATCGGTCCCAAAAAAACACATGAAAATTTGCTAATTAATGGCAAGTCTTTTCGGTTACATCTAGCTTCAGAGTCTCTAAAATCATAACTTAGGAGAAGAAAGGTATTAATTGAAATTAAACAGCTGATTTTTACCGCCACGCTTTGTTGAAACTTTAACCGGAAGTGGCCAGGTTAGTCATCTTCTTGAAAGATTTTTCTTGGTAAAAAGGCCTCAACCTTAGTATTTTTTTCTTGATATTACTAAACCAAGGGCTGAACTTTGCAGGGATATTAAGACTTCCCGATATAAAACATGGGCATAGAAAATATAAGGTCTGAAAAACAGGCCATTTCCGGTTGCTTCCCATATGCTTCAAATAGGTCCAAGTTGACATAACAGCCACTGGCTAACGAAAAATTCCCATGAGCTGATTTGTTTACCCATAAAAGGCTAAGAATAGGGCATTACAAAGATAGTTTTATTTTTGTTAAAATTAATTGTACGTTGCTGACAGAGAGATTGAAAAGTGGCCAAAATTGCACTGAAAATCAGCCTCTGGGGACCCCTGAGGGGCTGATATCCAGAACTCGGCTAAAAAAAGTTCATTGAAGCTGAAACTTTGGCATATTACATAAGTCCACATAACAAGATTGTGTACCAATTTTAAGCAAAATCGGCCGACCCTCATTTCCAAGTCTGCCCCGGTCTCTCAGGCAGAAGCTCTTAAGCTACAGTACCGATCAAAAGTAAGTTACCACCTCTCGTCTCATTTTTCGCGAGACGGGTCTCGTTTCTCTCGAGATGTTTCTCGTTTCTCTCGAGACGTTTCTCGTTTCTCTCGAGAATCACTGAAGCATTTAGTATGGCATATGTTACGCGTACAAAACCGGTTATGTGTAACGATTGTTGCTCTGCAGTTCACTGGCAAATCGATGGGACCGAGTAACGGAAGATAAATGTATGCATTGATGCATTGATCATTCGCTCGATCCATATCGAACAAACATCGAACATACGAAGTGATAATTATTAGGCACTGAATTTCGTCGTCTGAGAACACGATTGTTTTTAACAACAGTTTGCGAAGGAAAGGAAATAGTTCATAGAAATAGCCCAGTAAGGTTTAAAATCTCCATAAACTACAAGAAGAGTTACATGCATTTTAATTCATGCGACCACGCGTGGGTTCAAAGAGTTGATTTTGCTAATCTTGCTCAGTGCGAATGAACTGCACCCCTCCATAATTTTTCAATCTTGATACTGTGGCTATTTTCATTAACTCGGAATGCAGTTGCCCATATTTATTCGCACTGCAATAACGGCTAACACAAACAGTTAATTTTGTACAGAAGAAAAGTTTTCCGGCTTTCGGCCGTCTATTGCATAAAAGCGTCACAAAAATTGTTGGAAAAAACGAAATCTCTGGTTCTATATGGTACAAATCGTTCATTCAAACGCCAAAATACTAAATCTTTTTGACAAGTTTTTATCAAGGTTTCTGAGATGCGCCTTTTGCATTAGTTTTAATTTTTTCTGCCAGGCAAAGTTTTGTCTGGCGGCACGTGTCGACGTGTCGCTAACCTTAATGAACTTTATTCTTCTCCAAAGCGTCAACACAAACACTAAAACTTTCCCCGGTTCTATTTAACATGAATCATTCATCCTAACGCTGAGATGCTATATCTTTGAAGACAGGAATTTCTAATAAGGTTTATGTGATGCAACGATTGTACCAAGTCAAAGTTTTTGCAAGGGATCTTTCTGTCTAGCAGCACGTGTAGACGAGTCGATTACGCAATTCGCAGCAAATAAACTTTTGTTTTGCGAAGCATCGCGGCAGAAACATCGCTGATTCTATTTGGCATAAAGCTTATAGTGTACGCAAGTATATGTTTCTGAACTGATGAAAATAATTGTAAACCAACAAAAAGCCAAAGGCCTTATCTCTGTTTCAATCTGTGAAGTTATTTTGAGCCACTATTCACACGTTGCTTCGCACGTGACCAAAATCTTCCTACTGTCAGTCATAAAATCTATCATTCGCGAATGAAAATTTTCACCAAGAATTATGTGAAGAGTGATCATCGGAGTAAATTTTCCAATTTAAGCAACTGGAAAGAAGAAGCCTGAAAAAAATCAGGGCTTCAACGGGATTCGAACCCGTGACCTCCGTGATACCGGTGCGATGCTCTACCAACTGAGCTTTGTAGCCACACGTTGGGAGCGAGGTCAATTTATTGAGTTCATATTTTTCCCGTGCAGTGAAGTGATGTGAAGAATATATGAACTCAATATGAACTCAATATGAACTCAATAAATTGACCTCGCTTGATCACTCTTCACATGTAAAACTACAACCGCAGTACAAATATGAATTAATTCATATATTCTTCACACCAAGAATTATTTAACACGGTTTAGACTTTTTATGGCTTACACTTAGAACTTAATATTAATCACATCATTAAGAATCTTCCCAAGACCTCTGTATAATGGTAGCTGTATACGTTGGGAAGGTCAACGATATGTTTGTGCGTCGGTGGGTGAGAATCAATGTCTTCGGTTGTATTTGTTTACGTTTTGACGGATATAAATAATTTGTAGAACATGTAAACAGCAGCTCACACCGATCAAAGCATTCGAAGTAAAGTTTCATCACATCCGTTCCATCATCTGTTCGAAACATCTCTAAGGTCGTTCGCTCTTCTGAATTTACAGATTACGTTTTACAATTTGGATCGGTCCAACTTCAAATCAATTAGTTCGGCTCATGAAAAGTTTGATGTCTAAATTGCACACTATGAACATACAATTCTGTTAAAACTCCATGAAAATCCCATGAAGAGGTCATGAAAATGATTTCATGGCCCATGAATTAAGCAAAATTGATGTTCATGGCCTAATCTGAGGTCGTGAAATGTCCATGAAAAAAGAGGATATACTTTTCATGACTCATGAAAGTAAACGTTGTCTCTTTTATGGGTCATGAAATTCTCATGAAACCGGAGGTATATTTTTTCATGACTCGTGAAAGTAAAGGTTGTCTATTTCATGGTCCATGAATTTTCCATTAAAATGATGGTGAAGGAGCACACACCATGAAACTCTGCCACAAAACTCATGCTCCATGTGTTAACGAAATACAAAATTTAATGGGTCATGAAAAGTGTTTCATACCCCATGAAATTGTAGTTTTGGTTCACACAATATTTATTACCATGAATTTACCCTTAAAATTATGTTTGGCAACTTGTATATGGAAATAAGAGGAATTAAAATTAGTTTCTTGTACACTAAAAGTATCATGGGAGATATAATTATTACTAAGGAAGCAGCAGCAGCAGAATGCTACAGGCACATTCATGATTTGGTTAAAAAAAACCTTTCAAATGAGCAGGTGAGAATTCTGACATTATATTCACTGATAAAGAATTCCAATTTGTGTAATAAGTGCCAGCTTTGAAAATCTTTGGTGCAAACCATTTTGTCCAATTTATTTATTTATTTTATGGAATCAAGAACTAGCACACACAAGCTAAGAAGTCACCAATATACCAAAAGTTATCATATTGTCATATTGCTTAAAGGACAAATGAACCAAAATGTAGACATTTTTTTCCTTTGGGTCCAATGTGTTTATCAAGGATAAAATAAACATTTCAAAGTTTCAAACGAACTGAATTATAATGATATTGATATACTGGAAGGTTAAAAGGGCTGTTTTTAGTCTTCATTAGGAATGGACTTTTAGAGTCTGAGTACACAGGCTGGCTCGTTGTAAAATTCTACTTATCGATGCAAGAAAGTATTACTTAATGCCATCTTAACAAAGGAAATGAAAAACTCAAACTTACTAGTTTCGTACGCAGGCTGATTTCGTACACAGGCTGTTTATTGTCACTGATTCCTATCATAAACCTGATGGCACAATCATAAATACCAGCAATGTAGATTTAAGGCCGCAACTGTTCATCTCCAGACTTCAGTTTCGTGTCTTCATCATATGAATGACCACAGCTGTATGCTTCCTCTTTCTCATAAAAAAGATCAATTGTTTTGCACCTCTGTAGTAGCAAAATAGCTTGGGATAACTACGCGCCTCTGCAAATGATATCTGAATACTTTCCAGTTCGTGGTAGGCCTCTAAATCGTGTAAAGAAGCCGAGTTCTTTCGTAATTCGAACATGCCAGAAACAAGCAGCGGCCATATTGGAGTTGAATGCTGGTAGACCCAGGGAATGAGTCCTATAACCCATGATGCAATGCTCTGAAATGCGCGGTTGATTTCAACGGTCAAGCGATTACAGCATTCAGTGTGAAGATATACTTAGAACAAATCTGGATCTTTTGGCTCAGGGAAGAAATGTAAGTATAAAGAATCGTAAGCCTTCTGGATTAGGACTTAAAAAAGTGTTTTTTGATGATCAATACTGCACTGATTTGCCAGTAAACTCGATCTTGGCCATGGCAAATACATGTATGCCTCAGCCAGTTTTCGATCTTAACTGTCGTTCTTCTTGTCCATTTCAGCTTTTGAGTTACAATGAAAACTTAAACCAAAAGAATTGAAAGCTTGTCTTAGAACTTGATCTTAAATCATGTTTCTATTATGAGCAATTGCTTTTAATTTACATGTAGCCTTTTAAGTGGTGAAATTGAACAAAACTTATCATCTGATTTTAATCACATGCTGCTGGGTGTTTTTGTTGCAGTTATTGAAACACAAAAGCTTGAAGTATGCATTCACAAACAAAACTGCATGGTTGAAAAGCCAAGTGAAATTCAATTCACAAAGTGAGTGATGATATTGTCAGTATTTCCATCAAAATGTGGGAGCCTTCAAGGCAAAAATTCCAACTTTGAATTTGAAGCTATTATATAAAGGATATGTTGGTAAGATTAAATACATGTATGCATGCCATATTTAAGAAACCTTAAATCTTGAACAGAAACAAGATGTTTCAGCTGGTCTTTTAAACCTGATGTTTGGATACTTGACAAAAACCATCTGAAGGGTGATTTTCCACTGGCTGAGTGGAACGAAATAAGTGGAAAATGTTTTTCTCACACACCGCTGGGGCCTGGGGATGGGTTTAGGTCATGTGACATGTAAGGGCGGGCAGTTGTTTTTGTTGACCGCCATTGCTTGACCTTAGCGTGTAAATATATTTACATTTGATACGTATAGTTAGCTAGGAATCGCTAGTGAAGCATGCCAAAGGAAACTAGACGTTCGAAAACGAGTTCTCGGGCGGTTAGGCGGCTTGAACCATATAACAAAAGCCCTAGTCAGCGAGCTCATAGTCGATCAAGTCAAGGATCGAGGCACGAAAGCCCGGAGCGTGCACGTGAGGAAATTCCAAACCGAACCGAGGAACCGCCAAGTTGGGCAAAGGAGCTGCTACAGCAGCAGAAACAGTATTCCAAAGAGTTGAAGAAGCTGAAGAACGAGCTAGATGATGCGAAGCTTCGAAAACATGGCAAACTGAGCGATCCGGAGCCGGAATTTCGTTTCGAGGGAAACAAGAAGCAGTACAAACTTAATCGCGACGTCTTGGATAAAATCGACCGGGCTAAGAATACGAGTGATGATGAGTCTAGGAATGAGCTCCTCGAAGAAGGTGAGCAACTTCTTTTAGAACGGAATAAACACATTTGTCTTGCCGATAAGTATGGGTGGGACACGGTGGAATGTTATGCGGCCGAGCCGCTTGCTAGCGATTCTGGCGACGAGAAACGGATAAAAAAGGCCATCAAGGAAAGCAAGCAACTTAGGGAGGAGAAACGTAAAGCAGCCGCAGCAAAGTGGAAACCGAAGAAGTCGCCCCAACAGCGAGGAGTTGATGGGCCGAAACGTGTGGTGGTTGAAAAAAGCCACAACTATCGAATGGCGGGAATGTCGTCCAACTTGGCACGTGACCCCAAACAGTTGTGTTTTCGTTGCGGTCGAAACGGCCATTACGCTCGGGACTGCCGTGCATCAGTCGCAAGCGGAGGTCCAGGGTGGGGCCAGAGCAACGGGCAATCATCTGGAAGTCAACAGTGATGCCGTGAACTTCCCACTAGAAGAGAATGTACATAATGGTTATCTTGAGTTCGAGAATGTTGATTTTGCTTGTTCCACTGTCGTGAAAGGCAGACTGAAGGAGAATATTTCATTTTGGCAGAACATTGGGGCTAGCAGGTGGGTGCTGCGTGTCCTTCAAGAAGGCTACAGCCTACCATTTATTTCCCTTCCTCAGGAGGCCTTTTTCAGGAACCATCCTAGTGCTGTTGAAGATAATGCTTTTGTTTGCACTGAGATTTCAAAGTTATTGCTGTCTGGTGCTGTAGTAGAGGTGAAACGTGAGGACTTGGCGGTATGCAACCCACTGGGTGTTGCGAGGAACTCTGCACAAAAGCGCCGCCTAATCATGGACTTACGTTATGTCAACCAGTACCTGAGGTCATGCAAATTTAAGTACGATGACATTCGCACAGCAGCAGACTTATTTCATAAAAATGATTGGTTTTTTAAATTCGATTATAAGAGTGGCTATCACCACATCGAAATATTTCCTCAGCATTGCAAATATCTTGGTTTTTCCTTATTCTACAATGGGCAGCTACGGTTCTTCAAATTCATGGTCCTTCCATTCGGCTTATCAACTGGTCCTTACCTCTTCACCAAGATTCAGAGGGCACTTGTGAAACACTGGAGGGGTAAAGGTTTCAGATTGTTTACATACCTGGACGATGGAGCAGGTGCAGACCAGGATCGAGATGAGGCAGTCAAGTTGTCAGCTGAAGTTAGGAGGGATATTTTGTTGAGTGGCTTCGTCGCCAACGAAGAGAAGAGTCAGTGGGACCCAGTACAATCTGGTGAGCTTCTGGGCTTTATTATGGACTTGCGATCTGGAACTTTTCAGGTTCCGCCAAGGAGGGTTGATGCTTTGAAACAGTTGCTGAATGTTACTATAGCTAAAAAATTTGTGGTGTCAGCAAGACACTTGTCACGCATAACTGGTTCACTGGTTTCTATGGGTCTTGCATTGGGCCCTGTAGCACGCCTATGGACTAGGGCACTCTACAGGGACACTTGCCAATCAGTTCACTGGGACAGGCCTTTCTTGATGTCTCAGGAGAGTCAAGCTGAAGTCCAGTTTTGGGAGGCCAATTTCGGCACTGGTGGTTATCCAATATGGTCCCCTAGTCCAAAAGTAGAGGTTATTACTTACTCAGACGCAAGTGGGCAAGGCTGGGGCGGTTTCGCAGTGCAGCTGAGTGGTAAGGTAGCCAGGGGCAGCTGGTCCCGTGAGGAAAGTGGAAAAAGTTCTACGTTTAGAGAGGTGACTGCCATCAGACGTGTGCTGGAATCTTTTGCAGACGACGTCAGGGGTAAAGACGTGCTCCATCGAACCGATAACAGGAATGCGGAAATTGTTTTGTCAGTGGGAAGCCGCAACAAGGAGCTGCACATGGAAGCTGTGGCAGTTTACAAGTTGTGCCGGGAACTTGGCATGCGCTTGTCAGTTGAGTGGGTTAGCAGAGATGAGAATACGAGAGCAGACGAGCTGTCTAGGCTGGAAGATTGTAATGACTACATGCTAGACCCAGCTTGCTTTAACTACATTGATGCCTTGTGGGGTCCCCACACCATTGATAGGTTTGCTAGCCTGAAGACAAAGCAGTTGGAGAGGTATTGCAGCAGGTATCATAACCCAGGTTGCGTCGCAGCAGATGCGTTTACGGTCTCTTGGTCTGGTGAAGTTAATTGGCTTTTTCCTCCTCCGTACCTGGTTCCACATGTGTTGAGGCACATGTCAGCTGGCAGGGAGAATGGCACCTTGATAGTTCCTGAGTGGCGCTCAGCGAGTTGGTGGCCACTTCTAGTTGAGAGGAGTGGGAGCTGGAAGTCCTTCATCAGCCAGTCCCTTCAGATTCAACCTTACAAAGGAATCTTCCTATCAGGATCTGCGGCTAGTGACATTTTCACAGCTGGTGTTCCTTCCTTCTCCATTCTTGCACTCAAGCTTTGTTTTGACAGCAATTGCTGAAAAGTTGTCTTGACGGAACTACTACGATGAAGCCTGGTTTGGACCTTGTTTTTCTGCTCTTGTGATGTTACACTCGCCAATATTGCCGTTATGGGAGCTGTGTGTGGGGATGATCGGGTGTTGACACATTCCTGGTAACTTGTTGTTTTGACAAGATAGCCGGCTTTACGTCTATGTTGTGGATTGACGGCCGCTACGTTTAAACACTACTATGACTAGCAGTTTGTTGCCGTTATGGTAGAGCAGTCCCCAGCTGTGTTGGCATGAGGGGTACCGCTAGCGCTGGTTATCAGGGTACGCTGGCTGTATGTAAATGTGGATGCGCGTAAGGTTTTTTGAGCGCTCTGTTTGCTGTTTTGGCAAAGTAGCCCCTAGCCGTGTTGGCCAAAGGGGAACATCCAGTGCTGATTGCCAGTGTGCAGAAGTTATGTTGGCTTACTTGCAAGCCTTATTAGTCTTGCTGTTTGGGCATGTTTTAATGAGTGTTATGAGGTGTTAATGTACGTGGTGTTTTACTCAGTACATTTCTGTTTCAGTTTCTAGCCCTGTACCGGAGGGTGTTAACTTATCTGGATGGTTATCTGGGGAGACTATGACCCACCCTAGACTGAAGCATCTTGCGAAGTCTCTTCCAGCAATCCTGATCCAGGACAGAGCACCGAAAACAGTGAGCACTTACGTCCATGCTTATGAAGCGTGGCAGACATGGGCTGTCCAGTGTGAGGCCACTCCCCTACCAGCGGATCCTGCAGTGTTTTCCTTGTACTTGGTCCACCTTATTCAGCAGGACCGGTCTGTATCCTCTATTAACTCTGCCATCTATGGAGCTAGTTGGGTCCATAAGAAGAGTGGCTATCAGCAGCTGAGTGACCATCCTCTTGTACAGCAGGTGGCTGAGGCTGCTAGAAGGATCCTTGCTAGACCCCCAAGTCGCAGGAGGCCTCTGGAAGTCCGCCAGGTTAAGAGTGCTATCCGTCGCCTCGAGCAAGGTCCACTGTCTGATATCCAGGTGGCTGCTTTGTTCGCTTTGGGTTTCTTTGGCTTCCTTCGCTGGGATGATCTGAGTCGGTTGACTGTGGAAAATCTCCAGTTTGAGGATTCTCATCTTGCCATACTTCTCACTCAGAGGAAGAATGATCAGTTTCGCCAAGGATCGTGGGTTTTCATAGCTCGCAGCGATTCATCACCTTGCCCAGTTGCAGTGGTTGAGAAGTTTCTGAGGGTAGGCAATCATGACAAGAAGTCGCGGCTATTCAGGCGAGTGTTGTCAACAAAGAATGGTATGAAGCTTAGAAAAGATCCTATGTCGTATAGCCGGGCCGCTGAGTTGATAAAAGCCGAGCTGCGGAAGGAGGGCCTCGATCCTGCCTTGTACGGTATTCATAGTCTACGAGCTGGGGGTGCTACAGCTGCAGCAGCTTTGGGTGTCCCTGAGCGCCTGTTCCAGAGGCAGGGCGGTTGGCGCAGCGATAGGGCGCGGAACAGCTATATCGAGGAGTCTTTGGATTCCCTGCTTCTGGTTACCAAGACACTTCAAGACCATACATCATGATTTATAAGCATGATCTTACTGCTCTGAACCTTTTTTGTCCTTACGAACTGATTTTTGCCGTATGTAGTGTCATTTTGAGACTGTTTGACTTGGCAAGGCTTGTTACTTGTACATTATGTTCCATACTGTAAAGCCTTCGAATTTTCTTTTTCTTTCTTTTTTGAATTGTTTTTCGCTTTGTTTCGCACTCTATGCTTTGTGCCGTTGCGGTGATCGGCTTGACATGGCCCCCAGAGGTGTGTGAGAAGGGTGATTTTCCACTGGCTGAGTGGAACGAAATAAGTGGAAAATGTTTTTCTCACACACCGCTGGGGCCTGGGGATGGGTTTAGGTCATGTGACATGTAAGGGCGGGCAGTTGTTTTTGTTGACCGCCATTGCTTGACCTTCCCACCCACCCACCCTAGAGTTTTTTCAGTTGTTCATTTCACTTTCGATCGATTTTAGACATTCATTTTCATTTTTCCAAGTTCATGTTCTTGAACTTCCGTGTAAATTTGTGAAGCTGTTATTTTGATTGTGTGAATAAAGGTCAGGCTTGCGGTGGTCGGCTTGACATGGCTCCCAGAGGTGTGTGAGAAATAAATTTTTATAAGTGTAAAGAGCTCAAAACAGTGTAATTTAACGATAATTAATAATTTGGAAGAGCATTTGTTTTTACAGAAATTATAGAATTCAATCAAATTATAATTATCTGTGTGCATACATGAAATATGCCAGTTTAGATTTGGTGACAGGAACAAATATCAATATCTGGAATCTGTTAATATTTGTAAGAATATAATGGCATATTCATGGTATCTATGTCCTTTACATACCCTTGAAAAACTTGTGAGAATTTTTTTAAGGGGATTTTCATGGTATCCCTTAATTGCCCTTTATCTACCCCATGAAAATCCTGACACCCCAATGGGGCATAAGCAGTTAAAACCATGAAAAGATACTCAAATTTTCATGGTCAATGAATATTTCCATATTCACAGGGCATTCATGGGCCATGAAAATCAATAACCCATTAAATTCAAAACCATGAAAATCCAGGTTTTATTTTTATGGCATAATACATTCACCACGAATAACCCATGAATCCTTGCATCAGTAAACTTTCATGGTATTTTCAAGAGGATTTGATGAGTTTTGCATAATGTAAGAGATTTCATGGGTCATGAATATGGAAATATTCACAGGATTTTCATGCCTTTTTAATGCATTTTTAATACTTTTTTCATGCCATCAATCCCATGAAAAAAGCCATGAAAAATCCCATGAAAAACCTTTGAAAAGGTCATGAATTTATCATGAATTAATTAATGGTATTTTCATGACTTTTGAGTTCATAGTGTTGAGCTTTAGAGTTTAAATTGTCAAGTGCTTTAAGAATTTGTCGCTTTAATCATAGTTACTATGGCTTTAATACTTCTTATGATAAGTGCCGGCGCTGGAGAAATTCGACTGTTTCTGGCGCCTTTGCGTCAATTCTTGATACAATTCTTCGCGCGCTGAGATGTCAGTGCAAAGAAGTTCTTTCACTTTTAACTTCTAGCCGCAAAGAGGTTATATCATTTTTAACTTCCTACTGCAAAGACGTTCTTGTGCCTTGTAGGATCCAAGAGCAAGCGAATGCAAGAAGCCCCAAGAAGTTGCTGACTTGCAGAGGCAAAGTAAGTTCTTATAATACACATGCAAACGTTCAGCTAATTTGGAGCAAGAAACAAAAACAACCAAAATTGTCACTTATCCCCTTTTTCCACTAGCTTCTTCAAGTAGTTTCTGAGCAAAGTTAACTGTTACCCACAGGTAATTTCAGTACATACATCGTTGTACATCGTGCAGACAGGTATTCAAATCAGCAAAGTTCAGCTTGTTTTGTTTGTCTGCCTATGAAACATTGGAATGCATGTGGGATGTTTGTAACTGAACAGTTACTGTTACAAACGAAACAAACAAAGTCTGTGATGCTTACAATAAACGACATTGTTCTTTGCTTTCCAGCCACTATTCAGTGTTTTTTTTTATATAAGATCTCGATCTATCCTACCACATATATATTTCTGAGTTAAATCGTAACTATAGTGTAAAATTCACTAAATGATACTTTCCTTGGTAAACTTAAATTGAGGTTTATGTATTTATGAACAAACTTACATGTAACTAACTTTATTTATGTAAATTCTATTTCAATCCATAGGGTGAAGCTACACTTAAAGTGTCCATACTGCCAAAAAGTTATTTTAGGTTTTCAACATCTCCATAACATCTAATAATGTCTTCAAACCCAAAAAAGTGAATTCCGATGCTTTTTGCCATAAAATCAAGCTTTAAATTTCCCGCCTTGGCCACGCCCAATGAAGATGACCGCGTCATGTTAGATTGGTGACGAATGACGTCACTTCAGGAATATTTCGAAGCTTTATGCTTTTATTTTGCTTGCTTGACGACCGCATTGCTTCGCAAACTTCAATTTGTTTGTTTTTTGGCGGGGAAAACTCCTCACCACTACTGAAACAACAATTACCTAAACTAGAAGGATCTCGTGATTCCTGACTTGACGTCACGACCCATTCAGAAACCCAGACTCTTTTCTGCACTGACTCACGGTCAACTTCATTGGGCCTGGCTGAAGCGGGAACTTTAAGGCGATATCTTAGGGAGTTAAAATCTCAGAATCCAGTTTTTTTTCTTAGAATACCTTTTTACACAGTATATAGCTACCATAACTATAAAAACCCTGTTGGCGGTATAGACACTTTAAATGATCCAGGGCATTAATGCTTGATGAGGACAATCAGAACTGCGAAAGTGGAACCCTGGTTTATAATATATGTATTTGTGATTTTGTAAGAGGCCATGGAGTTTTAAATTTTTGAAAATGAATTTTTACAAGAGCTAGTGACAAGTTACTGGGCAGCAAAATTTGACTTGTTACTAGCAAGTCGACGGTCAAGTTAAAAAGTAAAAGTCCAGTACCGTACATTTACTACATTGTACAGTCAAATTACTCGCCATACTAATAGAGATAAGCTTCTTTGATGGTATTGTTAATAGCTATAGTGTACTAAAATGTTTCTATTTTTTTCACCAGCTGAAAATAATGACTTCTCAGAGGTCAAAAATCAATTTTTGTATGCATAAAACATATATGATCACTTATTAACTCTTTCACACTTCCATTTCCATGCTGTTTTGTACTTTGTATCATTATTTGAAAACTAAGGATAGGACAGATAAAGCCATTTCAACATCGATAGTTCCCGTTACTCAAAGGAACACTAGTGAATTTGATTGATGTACACCGTGAGAATGCGTTATGAGAATTAAATGATTTGTGTAACCAACGATTTTGTGTTAATTGTAGTCTTTACCAGGGAAAACATTTGTAGCTGTGTTTGGATTTGTCGACAGCAGAATATTGCTGTAGGGAATAAAGGTAACTTCCAAGCGCGAGAGGCCTCTTCTTTTGACCAGACGTAAAGTACTGATTTTCCTTCACAATGCTTTATTATTTGTGTATAGACTATTTTACGATAACTACAGAAATTCACGCGCGCTCATTGGCTAATTTTTATTATCAATATGCGGACAGACATATGAATTTATAATTCATGCGATGCGTCAGCGAGTGAGAGCGGGCAATTTGAGAATTTGTTATCGTAAAAAACAAATTGATGTCAGTTTTTTATGCGTCTGTCCTGTTATTGACAATGAATTTCTTCATAACATTGTCAAAGTAGTCTGCGGATCCACTTGGCTATCGCCTCGTGGATCCACAGCTACTTTGACATTGTTATGACGAAAATCATGATCAGTAACAGGACAGACGCATAAAAAACTGAGATCAATTTGTTAATTACACACTTCCCTTACGACTGCCAATGGTGTGCGTAAGTATTGTAAAGACTTGCTTTATGGTCCCATAGCGTACAATATCCGAAAAATGATGCGCGTAAAATACCTCCAAGATTGACTAACTTTACGACCTTTTACAATACATGTAAAATTAAATATCGTAAAGAATGTCTTTACGATTCCTGATGCACACGTAAAATATTGTAAAGACTTCCTTTACGATATTTTACAAAGCAAGTAAAAAGTCGTAAAGAATTCTTTTTTGACATTATACGATGTGTGTAAAGATAACGATTTTAGTCTCTCTATGCATTCTTTATGCACTTGTAAAGAAGTAGGTATACCTCTGTAAAGTGATTCTATACGAAATCTTAAAGAAAACTTTTCGGATGCAAAAATTTAAAATTTCATGCTGTGCTTGTGTTGCCTTGGTTTACATCTCAGACTCAAGGCTCCCACGCTTCCTAGCACACTGACAAGAACTCCTGACTTTCCTTTCTGGCTAGTGTTGGCTTCATTGGGCATTTTTGTTTGGTCCTCGTCACCAATTTAGTGGACTATGGCTGCCATACTGGCTTACAAAACTGCAACATGGTAACCGGGTCTTTATGGCCCTCAGTATACAGCTCAGTCCTAATGAAGATACTACAATGACCTAACATGCCACGTTTATCACCCACTTAGAGCATGTTTTGACATCATGTGTTCTAGATCACACTTAGATGCAAGCAACGGTAATTCATTCATTAAAGCAAAATGTAATTTTCTAAATATAAACAAGTCAAGTTATCATTATCATTATCATTATCATTATCAATATCAATATCAATATCATTATTATTACGTCAAGTAAACAGTTCACGTCTTTCAAATTCTTGAATTAAAAAATATCATTAAACGGAAAAAGAAACACCATTGTAAAACCAGAAATTGATAAGCCAATCAACAGCAGGGTAAAATCAAGAAATCATTACTTGATCAGAAATGCCATAATTATGTATCTGAAGCATCTGTCAAATTCTGGTAAAAAAATTAAGCATTCGTCATCGTCAAGCAATTTGTTTCCTTTGCTTATAATCAACTTACAATCACTGCCTCGAAATTCATCAAAAATACTCTGCTACACATTGTATTTTCAACTCCTTTTTAGCATTTGGAAATGTGGTCAAACAGGGTCTTTCATGCATGACATATTACATCTAATCAATAAAGAGAAACTCTTTATACCTTGTTCAGTGAAAATGTCTTGGTTACAGCAAACCCCCAGCCAGCTTCAAATCCCCGTCTGATCATAGCAGCACTAGTGGTGGGAGGTGCACTTGCTAAACCAAATAGATTGTCAAACTTTAATCCACAAATGTCTACACTCAGGTCTACCTCATCTATATGTGTGTAGAACTTTGGAAGGTTTGGCTCCTTGGCCACTGGCACACCATGAAGTGTCTAAAACAATTACAGAATGCAATATTAGTTTTTTAAATAAATAAATTGTTTAGCTTTACACCAATGTACATGCTTGATTGCAAGAAAGATACAACATACAAAGTGATAAAATTGAGCATTTGGAAAAAAAGGTCCTCAATGCATACATGTGTAGCATACTGGTTATTTTCTAAATTACTATTAAGTTATGCTCCATTAATTTTTGAGGCTTAAGTGGATTTTTCACATGAACTATGCCATTCAGTACATCAGTATTGTTGCATATTTACAAATGAATCATATCACCAATTACAATAGCAAAGTACTGTGCTACAAGTATAAGTACATCCATACTACAACATCAGTTACTTAATTACACTTATTTACAATAGGAAAACGAAAGAGAGACAAGTATTAGTTAATTCTGACAACATAAGTTAACTGCAATTAAGAGTGTGTCCATAAAATAGCCAGGCAGGAGATGATACCGCTCAAATCACCGATTTCCCTTAAACTTGGCATAAATGTTGGGTTTGGTGAGTAAATGATTATGGCAAAAACTTAAGTTAAAATATTATGTTCCCTTCAAGTTAGAGGGACCCCCTCCAAAAATGGCCCTTTGTCACTAATTTAGGCATAAATTATTTAAGAGCAGCTCCGCATAAATATCAACTAGACTTGGAAATAGCGTAAAAATCGAATTTCTCCAAACTCACCCAGAACAAAGCCCTACCGGCACTAGTTACAAAAATATTGTTTTAAGCTCGCTAAATCAAAAATTATTTGAAGGCTTCGGTGGAAAAAGGGCGTTAGGTTTTTTACTCAAAAATGAAATTTATCAAAAACGCTCCAAATTTCGCATGCAGTTTTGTTTAGGTGCGTTAGACAATGTTCTGCATGTTTTTTTGCTGAAGTTTGTTTCGTTTTCACACTGTTAGCACAAGCGGATGAGGCGCTGAACAGGCCAGATTCGAATTTGTTTTGCTGTGACGCCGGTTCGATACGAGGTCGCTCAATTTTTTTTTTTCGCTCTGTTCCTTTTCTTTTTTCAAAAATGAAGATATGCATTTTAAAAAAGGAGCATTTCAGACATTTTCTTCATATATTTTCAGAAGTACATCATTTTGTGACATTCTCTAGATATCAAAAAAATGCGGCAGAAGAAGATTCAACCCTTAATTTGGAAGTTGTAACTACGTCATGTATAGCGACACGAATTGTACTGCTTAATATCAACAAAGATGGCAGAATGTTTTGTGGTGGTTTTGTAAGCAATAGCTCTTCCTGGATTTTAAACAACCTTGCAAGTAGCTGTTTCGACAAATGTTATATCTCTGATGATGAAAGCGGGATGGCAAAGGAAAGTCTCTTTAAACCTCGGGTCGAAGCAACGAAACAGATGACACAAAACAGGCTGGACATTTCGCAGTCCAAGAATCAGCGAGAGTACAAAAATTGCATCTAAGTGACATGTATGTAGTATTTATTTCATGTTTCCATTCTACTTTACTATGTTGAGGGCACTTGTACATTGAATCTTCTGCCACATTTTATTGATAACCTCTACGCCTCTACGATTCTGGTATTGTACACCTCTACGCCTCTATGATTCTGGTATTGTACTGTGAACTATATGCTTGTACTGTTTTATGCCACTCCTTCTCTACGCCTCCACACCTCTATGGCTCTACGCCTCTACACATCTACGCCTCTAGGCCTCTACACCTCTATGCCTCTAGCCTCTATGCCTCTACGCCTCTAAACCTAGAGGCATAGAGGTGTAGAGGCGTATAGGCGTAGAGGTTTAGAGGTGTAGAGAAGGAGTGGTGTAAAACAGTACAAGCATATAGTTCACAGTACAATACCAGAATCGTAGAGGCGTAGGGTGTACAATACCAGAATTGTAGAGGCGTAGAGAAGGAGTAGCATAAAACAGTACAAGCATATGGTTCACAGGCAATAAAAAACGAAGCACAACATATTTTAGTCAGAGATTGCTAGTGAAGTTACACCCCCACTGTGCTACGATCAGAGGATCCAATCTGCCGCTATCTCAAGTGTATTTCGCTGTCTCTCTGCAACCCTTTGGTGCGAGTTGTCAACCAAAGTACATAAGTTTTTATTTGGTAAGTTGCCTATTGTTAGTCTTTTTGTAACACGCAAGGTTTCATTTAGTATCTTTAAGTTTTATTGCAGTGAAATTGCTTTCGTGATATCTAAGGCCTGTTGTCAAGTTACTCAATTGGTCCAATTGTCATATTATGGTTGCCTAATTGTGATTCTTTCACGCTATATTTAGCTGTTTTACAAGGGAGCCATTGATATCTTTGTTTGTTACGACAAGAATTGTTATCGCCTCAGTTTTTTATTTTTGTTATTTTATCATTATTTTTTATTGTCACGCCTGTTTCGCGCTTTGGTCTTGACAGTTCGATTTTGATTGTTCTATTCTGTTAAATTTGTATGTTTATGCCTTATCTAAGGGACATATTTTTAACTAGTGCTTTTCATTTCAAACCTACTACTTCTTATGCAACTACTACATCAACTTGCATGAGTGCAACACCTATCGGTATCTACTTGTATTACTCACGATCTACTGGTTTTTGCTATTTCGTCAGTCGCTACTTATTGTGAACTAGATCAGTTCTATGGACTTGATCTGTCATTAAACCAGTTTCAATCTACCAAGTTGAGTTTGAATATCTCACACCACACTACCCCTGTAGTTGTTTAGCTTTGAGTAAGAAGCAACCTCAAGAATCTTGCAATTACAATGCTCCATTCGCATGTTTACTAAAGCCTGCTTTGACCCATTCATGCCTGTGCTGGGCATAACCAGCCATGTGAGTGCTGCCCTTTGTTCCACTTCTGATGTCATTAACTTTGACCATCGTCTATACTCAAGTTCTGCAGGAGGAAAAGATCTTTCTCATGATACCCAGCACGCTGAGGCCAAACGACTTTAAAAATGGTCATTGAGGGCAAGTTTGAGTACTTTGCACATTTTTCTATCAAACTGTGCACACTGCCTTGGATTGCTGTATAACAACATAATTCAAGTTCTACCAGAGTCAAGGGGGTGGCACGGCTTGTCGATCCGTACGGTTTGTACAGATGGAAAGGGTCGTTTTCCATCCCAGGGTTCGTACAGGTCATGGAAAACCTGGAAAGTCATGGAATTTTACAATTTCATTTTCCAGGCCTGGAAAGTCTTGAAATTTAGGTGTAGGTCATGGAAAGTCATGGAAAATCAGTATGTTTTCTATGAATGAAAGGCTTTAAGATCCAAAGTTGAAAAATTAACTGGCAAGTCCAAAAAGCAAATGTAATTTCAGCTGAATAAATGATTGTTTTGATACTACTGCCGGAAGGAAATAGCGTAACTTCGGTCATGGAATATTTCAAAAAGCCATGGAAAAAGTCATGGAAAGTCATGGAATTTTGACAGGTCATAAGTGTACGAACCCTGCATCCGTATATGGTCAGAAAATTGCATCTCATTAACGGGAATTGAATACAATTCAAGTACACACATATAATTTATAATGGTGATTCTCAGACACATTTTCTGGGACACATTTCACACAGCTCGCCAAACTCGCTGCATGAAATTTGTCCCAGAAAATGTGTCTCAAAACGACCATTATGTGTGTGCAAATGTATATTTTGAAGTGTCATAGGATTCTTTTTTGTTTCAGAATTAATTTCTATTTGAAGAAATGCAGCCTTATTTCAATATAACAATGGGTTGTGGTCATAAAGGACCGATTGAACAAAGAATAATGAAACCAAAGGCTGCTAACAAAGAAAGTGGATGCTGCTTTATCACGCTGACAAAAAATATTACTTAACAAAAGATGATGTTGACACTTTGAAACAAACGAATCCACAACAGGTTGTAAATATTCTTCCGCAAGACGATGACTGGCACGTGAAGACTTCGAACGGAAATGCTTCTGGAAGCTGAACATTTTTTTTATTATTGCCAATATGCAAATTCAAGCTTGTTTCTACAAGCATGAAGAACAAAACTATTTCATGTCAGAAGTCACGGAAAAATTTAAACCACCATTTCATCTTTTTTTGCCTCTTGTATCGCTTGAATTACTTCATATGTTATATCTCTGGCCTCTTTCTGCCAAGCAGGGAGCGAAAGTTCGTTGATAATGTAGCAAACACAGTGGAACAAAACAAGCATTGTATTTACATATTTGTGATCTATTCAAAACACAAAGCGTATGCGTTCCACATGTCAGAGCAAAAGAACTGTGGCCCACATCTCAGAAGCCCCGGGCCAGTGCAATATAAATATCCCACAGTGGCTATTATAGATATAGCTAGTAATTGGTGATGCCTTTGGATGTGGGGAGCGCCCGCCCCTGATTCCTGATACGGCATGTGCATGCGCTCATTAGGGGTAGTGGGGTGAGACCGTGAACGGTGACAGCCCCTGGGTGAACTCGCCCCGGCCCAGTAGATGACTGGGGGTGCCAGAGATCCCTTGGGATCTCAAACCTTGCTCCCAGAGGTAAAATGGGAAATGACAGCCACCTTGTCAGCGCTGAAAGTCCCAGCTGAGGCTAAGCAAAAGAAAAAGCCACCGGGCACCCCCGACGAGGGTTTTGCCACTTTTTGTGATGCAGCACGCAACGTGACACATGACTTTTTGTCACGCTAAAATGAAAACCAGAATCAAATTTTTGATATGTTAATTCGAGCCGGCGCAAGAGCATTTATGTTTTTTTTTGAAAATCTGCTTCCATCTCGCTGCGAACATCTTTTTTGATCCTGTCTACATCTGGGCGAGAGGATTGTTAAGTGAGTTTTGCCTCAACAGCATCTTTCAGCACATTGTACTGCGAAAATTCAGTCATAATCAGCTGAAACTCGCTGTCAGATATTTGTTTGTCTGAAAGAGCTTTGGAAAGCAACCGATCAACAGTGTCACATTTCGCAATGGCAAGCGTGACAATCTCTTGATGTTTCTTTACCTTGGATTCAAGCTTTTTGTTGGCAATTATCAGCCCTGAAGAAGCGAGAGCGAAAGCCCCACCGAGGCCGCCAAGTGGGATGTGGCAGGAAGACCGACAACAGAAAGAGCAGAGCTGAAACTCAAGCTTGAGAATGCCGCCGAAAGAGCTCTGGAGTCAGCTGCACTCCAGTTAACAACCTTCTTGGTGTGCTTATATTTTTTCGCAACCGCTCGATAGTGGGCCACCTCTTTGTTCAGAGAAGCTGAAATTTCATTCACTTTTTGCATCGTGAAGTCTGTCATTCTGCAGTTGTGGGTAGTGTACAGGAGGCGCAGATGGCAGAACGTCCACAGAAGACATCGTAAAAATTGAATTGAATTTATTTCCAATTCAAATTCAATTGGCATGTCGTTGAAATCAAACAGCTCACCACTTTGACCTCTGACGCTTAGAGTGACACTATTTACCTGAGAATCTGTCGAACAGTCACGAAAAGGCTGTTGCGGAGAAGCATGATAGCCGACTTTTTCGTAAGGCTTGCCTTTTATATCATACTTCACTAGGATATCTGACCTTTTGCCATTAAACAGATTCTTATTTTTGTCAATCAAATCACAGTGAATGAGGTATGCAGTTGGCAATCTAAGGTGTTTTACGAATGTTATGAAATTTAACTTTCATCCAATTCCATGCAGTTTGGATAGATCACGATCAAGGATGACTGGTCTAAAAGGATCAGGATTTTTGATAATCATCTGACCCAAAGGGGTATTTTTTTGTTTCTAGTTTATATTTATATTTGGCAAACAATCCACTTATTTCCTTTGCCAAACTCAGTAAGTTATGATGCCCAGGGAGTAATTTAGAAACAGATACAGGGTCATCTTCTTTTGGGCCTCCAAGCTTGCCTGAGCCCTCATTTTTTAGCGTATTCCAAGAGTTGTAGAGAGAACAAGATAGAAGCCGTATGAAATCTGCTCTGGGGATCAGCTCATCAAAGTAGAAGGTTTGGCCGTTAGTTTGCGTGACAAGAGTAAGCAAAACCATATTGAATATAATATATATACATTTAAAATGGACGAGATCACTAAGCTTCAAAAATATAATGCAAACACCAGAGGCGAAAAAGAAATCAAGCGTGGCTAAGGAAAAGGCCTGGACTCATTTTGTTAATAAGTTTCTGAACGCAGATATGACTAAATTCGTTTCACAGGTTAGCATCGATGAAAAAAATAAGTTCAGCACAGAAGTGTTTTTCAAAGCAGGCCCTGACTTTCTGCAGAGCGTGTTTGGCTCGGACAGAAAATATTGGAGCCAGCAAATGAAGACCACACTCGGTTTGGCCGCGTGTCAGGCTTCCCCTATCAACTGTCGCCACTGAAAACAAAAACACCATTGCCAATTCCAGAATTAGATTTCACAGAAGCCGGGCTGAGCATTGCCAAATTATTCAACAAAGAGAACAGAATCTATGCAACGCCAGACAAATTTTTCACCACAAAATTTTGCGACATATTTCAACAAACTAGGCCCATGTACACGACATTGGCTGAAGCGAAACCCTGGCTAAGGTCAAACATGAAATACTGGCCCCGACAGCTAAACTTCACGATGTTTTTCACAACGCAGGGGTGTGGTATTTCTCATGAAATAATCGACAGCGGGCTATCTCTAACACTGCAGATGAGAGCCTTCTACCAGTTCCATGTGTATTTTACTGTAAGGCGAATTTTGTACTAGATGGGAAGAATCCAGAACATAGGTGCTCTGCCGGGTGATCCAACACACAAACAATTCAACAGCCATTATGACGTTGCTTCGTACAGAAGGATATGCGCAGAGTTCAGGATAGATCCATAAAGTGATTTTCGCTTCAAACTTGGAAAAAAACCACGGGCTGGGCAATATATACATCGGAATAATGGGACACGGGACAAGGAAAATAGGAGCCGATTATCCAGGGTTTTACAAATTCAGCGATGAAGGAGAAAAAGCAAAAGATGGGAACTTGCTCCTTTACATCAAGCCCAACACAGCCGCCGCCAGCATGACTGGTTCGTACCCAAAAAAGCTGCAGGGCTGATGCAGGCAACCAGTCAACTGAGGCCTTTGTTTACTGTATCCTGGGTGCACAAGTTAACATGAGGAGCAGCATGCTTGGTGAAGGAAGGAGAGTGAAAGAGGCTCAGACAGAGTTTTTGACCCTGATGGAAGATGCAATCAGACAGCCTGATTTGGCTAAAAGCGTGCAAAGATACCAGCTCGCAGTGGATCAAGCAAAAGTCAGGCTGAATCTTGCCGTGTGCCCTGGAGCTTGGCTCATGCCTGCAAGGATGATAATCAACACGAAAAGCATAGTAGGCAGGGTTTTCAACTGTTTTGTAAAGTAGCGGACATACTTCTGAAAGCACCGGACGTGAATGTTTTCTTGGCGCCGTAAGGCGCCTCGCGAGCGCCGAAGGCGCAAGCACCTAGGGGGGTCTGGGGGCATGCTCTCCCAGGAAATTTTTAAAATAGAATACTCAGAAACGCCATTTCCAGCGTTTCTGGAACCGAGGAAACAGATTCCTAGGCAATGCTGGTGCTCACTAAAATTCTCTTTAAAAAGTAAATTACTGAATGAAAAAGGTCAGTTGGTAGGGGGAGGGAGAATGGCAACAACAGAATTTTCATTGGCTTATTATCATGTTGGATAAGGGAAATATAAACTTAACTTTGTAAATAGTGACCTCATTAGCAAAGGGCAGCCGTGAGACATTGTTTTGTTTTCTTCGGTCAGGAGAAAATTACCATTTTTACTGCTCACAGTGCAGTACAGTGAAACACTCATTCAGAATAATCATGCCCTTCAACTTAACTTGTTTTCTCTTGGCTGTCAACAGTTTGACTAACACAAGTTGCGTGTTTTACCTGGGGATTTCCCTCAAGACTTGGCTGAGCAGGAATGAGAACGAAATAGTCACTTCAATTCCGTTTAAATGAAGAGGGGAAACCAATAAAATATCCCGCCGCTCAATAAGCAAAGAAAAAGAGTTATATGGCCGTTTTGAAGAATGTAATTGATTATTCTGTTATCCTCTATTCAGTATGTTCATGAGATGCCTTAGTAAGAACAATATATAATACAGTAGTAAAAAAAAAATCGCCAATATTGATCTCAAAGTACCGGACGTGGAATGGCAAATGACCGGATGAAACGTCTGGCCTCCGGCCTCAAATGAAAACCCTGAGTAGGATATAACAACAAGCTCAAGCAGGCAGTCGCAGGAATGAAGCTTGGTGTCAACAATGACGTAAATGCAGGCATATAAAAAGCGGGCCTCCAACTGATGGAAGGGGGGGCCATCAAAAATAAACCCGCCCAACAGCCATCCTTCAAACCCTATCCACAAAGCTGTCATGGCTGCGCAAAACCCAAGGCTGGATTTGGGGAAAAATTATGAAACAATTTCAGAACCGCAGCCCGCTTCAAAGCCAGAAATTGAGGAAACCATCTCAGAAAAAACGCCGCAGCATGAAATAAACAAAACCGCGGTGATTGTTGGTGTAGTTGGAGTCGTGGCATTAATGTTTATAGCAATGCGTTAAAGCTGCTTTTTGAGTTATTTTTCAACAAGAAATACAACCACCGCCAAAATCAAGAGCCAAGCATGCTCGGCTAGATAGCCGATGGCCTGCCCCACAGTTTTGAAAAGCAAGCTGACGATTGAGCCAATCAGCCCATTTTGCAAGCTTTTTAAGACCATCGCCCAGCGTTTTAAGACCATTTGACATTTTTTCACGTAGCGTTTTAAGATTATTTGCCATTTTTTTGCCCAGGGGGGCCACATTAATGGCGATTGCTCCAAAAATAGCCCCAATTGTGGTGTTGGCGGCCAGAAGGATGGACGTTACTGTCACACCATGGCCGGGTTGTTCAAAGCCTGATCAAGCTAACCCAGGGTTAGCGAGATTTTTGGTGAGGTGTTCTGTTTATATTGTTTGCCCTGCAGTTTCAAGCTGTAGTAATCTCAAACTACACCAACCGTTAGAGGTGAAAAACATTTTTAAACACGAAAACATGATGCTTCAGTAAATGTTTAATCCTGGGTTAACGTTAACCGGCTTTCGAACAACCCGGCCGATATTTTTTTTGAAAATTCCTTTCATTTTTTCTTAGTCTTTTTTTCTAGAAGCCCTTGGTCTTGAAGCCCAAGATCTCGCTCAGTTGCATTAAGACGCGTTGTAATCCAATCTTTTTCTCTTTCATACTGCTCTATTCTTGCCTCTGCTGCTTCTCTCTCGTAAAGCGTGGTATCAAGATCAGCAACAATTTTCTTAGGTCCTTCAATCATTTTATCCAGATCCGCTTTTTCTTTTTGAAGGGTTTCCATTTCTTTTTGCAAGACAGAATTTTTTATACCAAGCCCTTCTACAAGCTTACTTCTTTCTTCTTCATTTTTTCATAAGCTGCTTTATTTCTTTCAATTCTATTTTTTATTTCCTTCTGACGTTCTTCATTCATTATAGTTCAATTTGCTGCACGATCTCAGAGTTTTGCTTTCTTTTTTCAGTTTTTCTGAAGTGTATCCATTTGAGTACGTGATTTCAGAACTTCGTTTTGATTGATTCCTGATTTGATGATTTCTCTATCAGCAATGATTTCTCGCTCTTCTACTTCTTCATCTTCAAGCCCTTGAATAATATCTTCTTCCATGTTGGATTCACCTTTTTCTTCCGGAAAACTTTTTTCACATTTTGCACATGCTTTTGTATGTTCGGCTTCAAGAATTCTTATTCTTGCTTTTGTTTGGTCAATCTCACTCTGTGGGGCCTCTTCATTTTCGAGAGATTCAAGATTTTGTTGTTCCTTCCTTATTTCTTCTCTTTTTCCATCCATTTCTTTTTTAGATGTTTCTTTTTTTGCCGCTTATTCTTTCTCGTTTATTTCTTTTCGTTTTTCATATGTCACTTGTTGCAGTCTTTCATATTTGGACTGACCGAGAGCAGCTTTTATTTCTTTGGGAGGCTTTTATTTATCTGATCTAGGCCAGTTCTGTTTTCTGTTGTCATCAAATAGTACAGTTTTTTGCTGCCCCCAAACATTTTATCTTGAAGACTGCCGTTTGTGCTGTGCGACACCTCAAGATTGCTTGAACTAATGTTTGGAAATAAATCTTTTGCAGTAGCCCAAGCTTGCTGACTCAGAGTTGGTGCACTGAAACTCGTCTCAACGTAAGACTCATCTGGCAGCCCAGCTTGTTCTTTTTGTATCATTGCCTGCATTTCAATTTGTTTGCCACCAGGCTGTATGGGTGTGGATGTTGGAATGAAGGGTCTTGTTTCGTCTCCATAATCATCATCCCAGGATGGTTCTTCATAAGTTGGGTTGTCAAACAATCTGTCACCGCCGTCTGCCATTGCAATATTTTTTTCAACACGAACTTTTTAATTAGAAATAAATTTCTCTGCTTTCATACACAGCATGAAAACAGAGATTTACGAAAAATAAATGGCTTAAATCTGCTCAAAGCTTTTTGACCAACTTTACGCTGTGATTTACAGTATTGTGCAAAAGTAATGCAAACGAACTTCGTCGAAATTCCTGGCTTTTCGGAGCTTTTCGAAGAAATTTCGCTCCACGCGATATTTCTTCGACAAATCGCGATAGTTCGCCGCACTTTCGCGACACCTATTGTTTGGAACGGCCCGATCTTTCGAGCGATATTTCACGGTGCACAGTAGTTTGCTGCGATCTTTCGCGCGACAATTCGCTCCTCGTGAAAGTTCGTAGCGAACTTTCCTGGGAAGATTTGAGCGCTTTCGAGCAAAGTTCGCAGTGAAGAAAATATGAAACTCGTTCTCTGTTGTGCTGGCGTGAAACTTGGCGAAAGAGCATTTCCTTATTCAAGCTGTAAATTAATCGATCAACTTCTGTTAACAACTTACCTTTTTAGTCTCCAAGAAGTACTCAAGAGTGGGCTTGATCCCAAAAGTAAAAAGCAATACTGTTTGTTTTTTTAAACAAGTTGAGTCGAGCGAAAAGCTGTTGCGTGAACGCCATGTACGTTGTATAAAACAAAACGATTTTTCCTGCTCACCCCAGTCCCCGTGAAGGTGGTGTTGTTTGTTACCATAGCGACGCATTGTGAATAGCGAGCAGGCAACACACTTCAAGTAAGGTTATTCGCTTTCAAGCACTTGTAATCATGCCGAAAGTCTTGAATTATACGAGAACTCGAATTGAGCTCCTTGACAAACAAGGTCTCCCCCAGTTGGGATATTGAGGTCCATAAAAAACAAAGGTTTGGTCGTCAGCTTTTCAAGTGTTACACGAATCATCAAGAAGCTTCAGATTACCACTCTGTGGCAAATCGACCGCGTTCTGGCAGACCTGCAAAGCTATCAATATTGATGTATTTACTCTAGGCTTTTTGAATTGGCAGTTTGTATAGTCATTGCGAATTGCAATATTATAAGGTAACTAAGCCAAAATAAGAAAAAGGGAAAAGCAAACCCGCTCAGATTAAAAGTTCATGTTAAGATTTTCGTTTGAGTTTTGAAAATTAATGTACAGTGGAACCCCGTTATAACAAAGTGCCACAGTACCAAAAAAAATGTTCGTTATAGCGGGGTCTTCGTTATAGCGAAGACCTTGTTATAACAAATTACCTGGTTAACAGCAAAAATATTCGTTATAGCGGGGTAACTAAGCTGGACGGACCAAGCTGAACAATGAAATATACACCACACAAAACAGTCTACAGACTTGTGCGTAAACAGCTACATATATAAATAAAGCAAAGCTTTATTTGAAGGTCAAAGTTTCCCTATCTTCACCAACAGGAGTTGTGTTTGGCTTATCAACCATTTGTATCGAGGGTCCAACATAGCTTTGGCGGGATGCGGGATGGGAATTAAAATCGAGGCAGGATGCGGGATACAAAGGAAATTAGAAGCGGGATGCGTTATGAAATCATCCTCAACAACCAAAGAACATAGATGATTTCTAAGCATTACGTACCACTTGCTTCACACAAAAACACCTAAACTAGAAAACCCTCGGGCTGACGTTTTTCAAGTTGTCATTCTATTTTGAGCCTCAGCATTTCATTGTGGGTTTAAAGGTCTTATTTCCGGTATATTTACTTTTGTTCGAAAGCAGTAGAAAGTGTTCTCGATCCATTTTAAGACTAGTCTGCCAGTAACGTTTACATCAATTGCATGTTGACAAGTACAAGCAGGCGGGATCGGGATGGAAACGTTTCGTTGGGCGGGATGGCGGGATGAAGCAAAAACAAGTGGTGGGAAGCGGGATGGACAAAGTCTATGTTGGACCCTCTGTATCGTCATGCTATTTTTACGAACTGCGAGCGACAAGACAAAATATTCGTTATAGTGGAGTAAATTGTGATCAGGGATTTCATTAATTATAGCGCGGTTTGTTTCCACATACTTTTTACTGTAATTCTGCCGGGCATACTGATACATACTTAATTAACGGGACTAACACCACCAGTGCTAACTCGCTGAAAATGCTTCAAAACAGCCTCAAACACCACGAAACAACAAAGATTACGAAAGGAAAGCAAGGTAAGTCAGTTTTATTTACATAACTTTACATTTTAGGTATTTAAAGCAAACCCGTAAAGTTCCCATACAAACCCTTGTTAATCGCATCTTTGTAACAGAACACCGCTTGAAGGCAAGAGTCACGTTTGCGTACGTTCATTTACATTTAATTATTTCCTCTCATCTCGCGCTTGGGCCACCTGTGTTCATTATAACTCTGTTGTTCATTATAATGGGGTCTTCGTTATAGTGGGGTGCCACTGTATTTACTCTAGGCATCTCGTTATTATAGGGCAACTTTTAATAGGCTATCTCGGCTTTTTGAGCTCGGCTGCTATATGTATGTGTTGTAGAACGTTTTATTAAATTTTTTAAAACACGGATCTCTGTGTATTTTCTCATTGTAAATGTGTTTAGGATGGGATAGGGTAACAATCTCTTTATATAATAGGGATTTAAAGTAGAAAAAATTATAGCCTGCGTGGCAAGCGTCCGAAGGGGAGGGAAAGGGGAAAAGGGAAAGACGAGCCAGCTAAGTGCGAGAAGATCGGACGCGTCCCTTCTCCCTCCCGCTTTCATTTTAACTTTCCTCCCTTCCTTTCTACGGCCCACTATGCAGGCTAAAAAAATTACAGCTCATAAAACAACTTTCCAACCTTTGTTTAAAGCACCAACAATAGCTGGGTATACAAGAGCTCTCACCTAGTTCCGCTGATTCGAATTGTGAGTGAGTTCGAGGTTCAAGCACCAGAGGTTCGTTGTACAATTTAAGAGTTTGGCAACACAGACTTTGGAGCAAATTAGAGGCTGTCCACAGTCTACAAATACTGAAAACTCTGAATTGAACAACACTCGTATTTCTGACCGATGCGTTCGTCTCTGCCGGCATGACGGAGACAAAGCAACGACCGGAAATACGACTGTGTGACGCAGTCAGGCAAGTTAAAATGCAAGGGAACTGGGATCAAATCAACAAAAGCACATGGTCTTACGAGCAATTTGCATCGACTCAAAATGTTCATCGACGTGGAAACATTCATAACAAACCATCAAACATGTCAAGTTTTTGCTTTTGCGGACATCAGCCACGTAACTTCTGATATTTTGGTTTTCTGTGGAACAAACAGAGGTTGCTGACCTTACGAGAATGGTAAGTCGCTCAGAAATCTGTTCACAGTGTGTTCAGTATGTCGCACCGTTTCTCAACTTGAGCCAAGCCAGCGAATTGCTTAAAACTCTTCGCAAATAGCATTTCTACCCTCTGTATGTTAGCTGTGTGACTTCTTCACACATGTTACAATTGAAAATTACCACTTGTAAGTTATCAGCTTCGATTAAAAGCACAGTCATGAATGAAAAACAAAGATATATTTCGTGTAAGTTACATAACCAGTCGATCACGTAGAGGAGTTACCCGAACGCTGCTAAACTATTGTTGAGTGTCTAGCGAAATTTCGTGTCTTGGCTAGCGAAGTAACTCTTTAAATTATGTCTAAATGTTTTCCTTTTTGTCTCAAAATTAACACAAATATTATTGAGCTAGTTTACTGCTCTAGCAAGCCAAAATATTCTTGAGTATTCTAGACTCGAATATGTGATTGTGACGCAGTAGAATCCTAGAGTATTTAAGATGCAGACAATACGTGGCACACACCTGGAATATTCATATTGAAAATACAGGAATACGCTCCGTTCATAATCGCTCGTGGATTTTTGTTAAGTGTACCACCCATCTGTTGTACTCTTAGAGTATGATGGCGATCCCTTAGTTACAAGAATTTCAAACTTTACGCAAAGGAATGCAAGTTTCTGTACAAGAACCTGAAAGGTCATGTTATGATTTAACTGCCTTTCGACAACTTGCCTTGCCACTAGTCAACTTTCATAAAACCAGCCCGGCACGATGTTGTGTTACACAAGTGACTAATTATAGAACACCGCAGAGAAGTCTGTTCAAATAACCTCTAACGCTTTTTACTAATTTGATTTTTCCTCGAGGTTATTTTTTGAAATGAAATTGATTTCAAATGTGTTACGAAACGACTTGCGACGAAATGCATATGCGCATATGATGAACAACGGGGGTAAACAACCTGCAGCACCGATCAGCGGTTTTCCAAATTAGATACCAGGTTCTCTTGGTTCTCATGCCATTTTCTGGTGTCCTTTTTGAAAGGTGTGAAATGTCGCTCTACCCGGGAGCTTGTATCGATCTCTTGGTCCTCTTTTCACTGTTTAGAAACTCTACTTTGGCGGATAAAATTCAGTTCACCTTAAATTCTTCTCTGTGCACCATCTCAAGCAGTTTTTGGTGGCATACATCTGGTGAAAACATTGATACATATGGAGGTACTAATCAACAACAACAGAATTGCAGGTAAGCCATTGATGTCTTCCTGTGTGTCTTGTACGTGCAAGAAAAGTAAGCTCAAGTTTCCAGGATAAAGTTCAGTTGTAAAGTTTGCTTAAGATGTATGGAATTGCCTCTGGTTGTAACCAGAGGCTACCTCAAAGACACTGAACATTAAATTCACATTCAGGCATGAACAGTCTGTCACACAGCAGTTTGATTTAAGATCTGTTTGACTGATGGAAGTTAATGTAACCTTGATTTCAAAAGACACAGTAATGGCAATGATGGTGAATTAAGGTATCAGCCAGGGTTCAAAATGCGAATTTTCGAAATTTTTGATTTTGAGACGTGCTGATAGAGCTTTTCAAGAGCTTTCTTTTAAAAAAAAATCCACCAAAAAATATTGTTTCGTTGCAAAGTTATTGGACGTTGAAGTTTGCTACACGTTAATTGTTTTAATTACCCGTTGACAAGTCCTGTCATTCTGGATTAACTTGTATGTCAACACGTCACGAAACAAATCACAAGGTACAGTAGTGTCATTTTATCACGCAATACATGCTGCAAGATTGATTCAAATGCCTGAGAAAAAAAAGAAGAGGTCGTGCCCGTTTTCGTCTGCAACGGCAAGGCCGAAGAAGGGGAAAAATTGTTTAGCTCTCTTTCCGAGGCGGCTTGACATGGAGTTACAGTCGCCGTTTGGTCCTCGGTTTCTTTTGCCTTGGGCAGCGCTTTTGATGACTTTCTCCTCGCTTTTGGCATGTCGATGAACCCAACTGTTATCTTGCGAAGAAGATTAAATTAGAAACGTTTGAGATTGCGGCAAGATCTATATACGTGGAACGATAATTTTGAATTAACTAACCTCTGATACTTGTGATTTGCATCCGACCGGAAAATGCAGTATATTCCCGCCACGTCCCGCGTAAAGAGTTGGCCTGCTGCATATCACCTGTCAAACGCCTATTGTTATTGCAAGATGATCCCTCTCTGGTAAGCATCAAAATGGCTGATTAGGTGTTATAATCCTGTTGCGGTAAGATGCCGCAAAAAATCTATTTTTCTTGTTTTCTCGAAACGAAAATTTTGGAAAGTTATGCGTACGTTTTTAACTCCAAGTCGCCAGCCCCTGAACGGATTTAGCTGAAATTTGGCCAGCTTATTGTCAGATAGTTTTTCTCGAAAACCGTGTCGGCGATTTTTGTTTTCTTTTTCCGTTTTCGAATAATCGTCATTTTTTCAAAGGAAGTGCTGATGATTGGTCTCCTCTGACTTTATCCTATTGTCACAAAAGAACAAATGCACGTATCAAAAATCGCCGACACGGTTTTTTAGTAGAACGTGTCAAGAAGCAAATGCGATGTTTATCGTTCGCTTCCGCTCATTCGTAGCGGGACTGGAGTTGAATTTACACAGACATATGCTTTCGCGAAAAACGTCTCAATTACGCTATCTCTTACGATTTTGAGATTTTTAACGGAATGAGCCATAAAGTGAAACTATCAAGCTTTCAGAAAATGTATGGTTTGTTGGGGTTTATAAGAGAAATGAAAGCGCTACAGGGATCCGCGCGCGGACGGTATTGAACCCTGGCTGATACCTTAAGCTGCTAAATCAAACTACAATGTGGGATTTACTGATTGATTTATTTTGTTATTTTCCTTTCGTACTTCAAGCTTGATTTGATGTTTCCCAATACGGATTTACACATAAACTTAGCTAACCTTTTCTGCATAATGTATTTTATTCATAGGATAAAGTAAAATTGGTAGTGCTTCATGTCAAATCTCTGGCATACTAACTTGAAGAAAAGAAGAGAAAAACTGTGAAGTAGAACCCTGGCTTACAAAACACATGTATGTATTCATGACAGTATCTATTTAGGGGGCCATGGGGACTTTTTAGATTAATTTTTGTAATAGCTATTGAAAAATTATATTTGCAACCAAATTTTAGCATTTCACTAGTCATTCACTAGATATACTTAACTTTACAAATGTATATACTCTAATCAAGGTGATTTGCTCAATAGCAAACTAGAGGGTGATAATAATAGATGACCAACTGAGCAACTGTAAATCTGACTTGACATTTTATTGCTATTTAGTTTCATAGTACACAACTTGTGTGCAGCACGTACTCATCAGACAAAATTGCCAAATGCGAATTTACATTATCACACTGATTTGAAATACACAATGTAATCATTGGAAATATGATAGCTACAATACATGTGCATGATTGCTCATTTACAAAACAAGAGAAAGTTGGAAATTATCAATAAACACTGTTACTTTGTGTGACAAGAGGAGCTCTAACAGGGCTCGAGACTAACTTTTCAGCTTGCTAGCCCAGTGGCTAGTGACAGGTTTGATTCACTAGCCAAAATAAATTTTTCACTAGCCAGAATCTCTAATATCCATCATCACGTCAAGTCAAGTAAATGCTAGCCTGTGTAGCTTGCAGTATGCTTTGTATGAACAACTGGCAGGTACAAAGTTTTTGCGCCCTTGATTCTCACAGAACTGCCATCAAAACTTCGGAACTAGCACGGCAAAAACATTATTTGCTTTCAAAATACCGATTCACAATTTTCGCGAACAAAATAATAATTCGTTCTGGACACCTTAACTCTATACATTGCAACTATAGGCATATATATAGCTGTTATAATTATAGGCGTCGCACAACAACTAAAACCGGAGTTTTCTCTTTAACGAGAAATTCTCACAGAACTTTACAACTCACCATTGAAAAACATTCCTTTCTTTCAAAATGCTGATTCACGATTTCTCGTGAACATAATAATTAGTTCCATCTTAACTTTATTTACCAGTTGCAAACATACAGTAGGCATCAATATTATATAGGCATCAATTAAATTTTCAATCAACTGTGAATTTTTCAATATTTTCAAAGCCTATGTGATCTACAGATGCTGTGCACACTAAGGGAAAAAACAACAAAGAAAAAAGTCCATTTCTGCAAAAAGTACTATTAGTCTGCTCTACCCTACAAATTCCCTACTCCACCATAACAACAAATACAGCTCCATTGCAACATTTAATAATAATAATAATAATAATAATAATAATAATAATAATAATAATAATAATAATAATAGTAACAATAACAATAACAATAATAATAATAATAATAGTAATAATAATAATAATAGTAATAATAACAATAACAATAACAATAACAATAACAATAATAATAATAATAATAACAATAATAGGAGTTTTAAACTGCCATAATAATAATCACTACCATCACAACTCCACCCAACGCTACTCCACAATCACAACTTGACTCATCTTGACTATACTCTTCCATCACAGATCAACTCAACTAAACTCCACCAACACAACTACACTATACCATCACAACTCAACCAAACCCGATTCCACCAACATAACTATACTCTACCATCACAACTCAACTCAACTCCACCTTCACAACTTTACTCTACTATCACAACTCTACTAGACTCGACTCCACCAAAACAACTTTATACTCTACCATCACAACGCGACTCAACTCAGCTCCACAATCACATCCAAGATCTATGTATTCTTATGTACAAGGTTAAGCATGAGCTCTGCCCTTCATATATTAGGAACATCTTTAGCCGACAATCGAATACCTATAACTTAAGACAATCTGACTTTACGTTACCTCGTTTCAATACTGTCACGTATGGAAAACATTCTGTTAGATTTTTAGGCCCAAAATTATGGAGTAAACTTCCTAAGAATAATAGGGACGCAGAATCCCTTAAAGTTTTTAAAAAACGAATAAGAGATCTTAACTTAAGTGAATTAATTGACGATGGGTGCAGAGGTTGTGGCCTGTGCTCTTCTTAAAATATAGTTATTATTTTAAAGAAAAGAAATTTTATTATTTTATGGCTTTTTAGGTTTAAATTGTAATTTATTGTAAATAGTTTTTTTATATCTTATCGTACATCTAGTAACTATTTATTTATCTTTATTTAATTTTAGAATGTCCCCATATTAGTAAGGGAGATTTCTCCCTGGCTAGGCGGTCTTTCGACATTTAAATAAAGTTGATTGATTGATTGATTGATCATCACAACTCTACTTGACTCGACTCCACCAATACAACTATATACTCTACCATCACAGCTCAACTCAACTCAACTTGACCCTACCGTCACAACTTTACTCTACCACCACAACTGTACTGAACTCAACTCCACCAGCACAGCTATATACAGTACAACAGCAATGTACTAGTTGGTACAATGTAAAATTGATTAGAGTAGGCTAGAGTTGCAGGTTAAGTTGAGTTCTCATGATATAGTTGAAATGGCTTATGAGAGTCGGGTGCACTAGTGTAGAGTTGAAAAAGAGTTTGAATTTTAAAGAACATGCTTCTTGGTTAAGCTCATCCCAAAATAGTGTTAGGGATTTTACTGAGGTCCAAAGTTCACATATTATTTGATTGGAGCCTAATTTATTCTTCAGCTTAAAGTGTTGAAAGTTAGTTGCTCAATTTGCCTAACAGTCGAGGACACTATAATGCTGATAGAAAGAGTACTGGAGTTCACTATATTTGTGATGTTATAGTGTAATCTTATGGCTAACTTAACCGTGGTTATCACTGGAGCTCTTAATATGAAGGGCAAGAAAATAAGTTGTATTTTCCACTGGCTGAGGAACGAAAGAAGTGGAAAATGTTTTCTCACACACCTCTGGGGCCTGGGCCTGAGGGTTTGTTTTTTGAGTCACATGCTCAGTGTTTGTCAGTTGCTGTTTTGCTGTCCGCCATTGCTGACGTGTATTTTTGAGCCCCAGTTCCCACCCAACCCTTCCTTAAGTTGATAACATACACTTTGTTTGTTTGATATTCTTTATTAAGATTGTCAACATGGAGTCTTACTAAGCTTATAACTGTGTTTTTATATTACTGTATTTTGCCTACATTACGTATAATGCTAGGCTGTATTGGTTTGAGAAATAAAAGAGTCAGTTGGCGGCGGTCAGCTTGACTATGGCTCCCAGAGGTGTGTGAGAAGAAACATTGCTGATGGTACCCAGCCAGGTAATACAATAAATTAAACACAGTTTGATGATGAAAGAGCCAAATCAAAATGCCTAAATTAAACTGCTTCTATTGATTTATATTTCTTGGCTGGCTGTCCTGCTCTAAGTGTTTCGTCATTGTAGATGTAATATTTCCAAACATGTTTAGGTCTATTGGAGTCACATGCTTCAGGTTATATCAAACATCAGAGACAGTGTTTCATCAGGATATCCAAACACCGAGAAGAGAGTTGAAAATATGTCGCATGGCAAAGTATTTTATATATCTTGCCAATCGAAACAAAAACTAAGGAGTAAACAGAGAAGTAAAATCATCAAAATGTATGTGAATTAAGACCGGGTATCAAAACCTCCTTCACAGTTGTGATTTTCTTAGTTTTTATCTGATGAATTATTAATGAGTTTGAGAAAAGTCAATCATAGTTTTACTCTGAGTATTTGGAGCTATTTTCTTTGGAATTTCTCACACCCTGTGATAGAGATCAGATGTAAGTTGTTTTCTATTTTCCTTTCTTATGGTTCTATTCATTTCTGTTCAGCTTGTCATTCTGTGTGCCTCTTGTTACTCAACAATTATCTATTAACTTCTTGCTTTTACCATAAGTGGTGCACAAGGAGTGCAGCCAGATCTTCAATAAACCTTATTTATAGTCGACTCACGTGCTTTACTTTGGTTAAACTGGTGAACTCTGTCTTACTGCACCTTGCATCCATCACATACATTGAAAAGGTGACACTTAAGAGGGAATGTCCACTAGGACCAA